>VWZW01004301.1:1031330-1137102 GCA_013397115.1 Edolisoma coerulescens | reverse complement strand
GGTGGAACTGGGGGTCGCTCCATCTGGGGCCGGGAGAAGAACAGGAGCGGAAGCCACCAGCCTGCGCCTTGGCTGCCCTTGGCAGCGCGCTCGGCCCCTCTGAAGCTCTATACCCTGTCACCTGCCGTGAAGCGCGCACATGCATGGCTGCGTGACGTCCTCCGAGGCGTGTGCCCCTTAGGGAATTCGGTCTTAAAAGAGCTGCTAATTAGATGGAGCCACTTCGATACCGTAAGCGACCTTTGCTCCCATAGCTGTGGGGTAGGTCTGCCTGAGGCAGAGGGCAGGGGTGCTTGGTTGTCTAGAAAGTATCTGAAAACCCAAGCATGGCTAAGGTGTGCGCATTTTCTATGAGGAAAAAAAAAAAAAAAGACGTTATCTGAAAATTACTGCATAATCCCGTAAAATAGGGACCCTCATAAAAACTCTTAATTGGAGCTCTCTGGGTCTCTGCTTGCAAAGAGTTTCCAATGCAGCAAGTTCTTCTATTCTGAAACTTAATGGGTTTGTTTCTAAGCACTCTAAATCTGCTGAAAGTAAATCGCATTTTTCATCTGTTGTTTTTGGGGGGGGTGTTTTCCTTTTTTGTAGATCACAATGGCCCAAAGGATGTTTAGAACACATTTGCTATTCTGCTTTCTGGCTGCATTCTTCATCTCTGCCCTAGCTGAGGAACACGTAGGAGAGAGTCAACATCCAAATATTCGCCTTGATAAGAATTTGGTACAAGATAAAGAGTATGTGTTCCGTGTTCTAAAAGCGTAAACTTTACTTCTTAATGATTTCTTATCTCTAAAGTGTTGTACGAGTTGGACTTAAACCTCGGGCACCCTGTTTTCTCAGAGTGTTGTATGACTAGCTAAAGCCAGATATGAGACATGCTTGCTTGATAAATTTGTAGAGATATGAGACCTATAAAGGTCTCTCTGAAGCCTTTAGCCCTACTTATGCTATAAAAAATTTCTTACAGAAATGCTGCTTACCCATATCAGCATACTTTAGACAAAATCATATTCCTAACAGGTAGAGTTCATTTTCTCATTTGCTTCTTCATAAATGCGGAACAGTTCTAGCAGAAAATAAAACTCCCTAGAATACTTCATGGTTGACTGGGAAAGATCTTCCTCCAGTTCCTGTGCTTTGGAAGACAGCCAAAAAGAGATTTTGGTGTCTGCTTCAGTTGTTTTGATAGCCTGCTAAGTAGGCCAGAAGAAATAGAAATAGCTATCTAAGGTATTAGAGGCCTCTACAGCCCCTGTAACAAATAACCTTTGTGCCCCCTTTATCTTAGTATCAAACTGTAGCTTTTAGTTGTCCAGGGTACTTTTAGGCATACAATATTTGATCAAAGACTAAATTTGCTGTAAACAGAACATTAAATATTAACTGATGGAAATGTTGTGGGTTTTGTTTTTCATAGACACATCATGGAACACTTGGAAGGTGTTATTGAGAAACCAGAATCTGAGATGTCTCCACAAGAGTTGCAGCTTCATTACTTCAAAATGCATGATTATGATGGCAATAATTTGCTAGATGGGTTAGAACTTGCTACGGCTATCTCACATGTCCACAAAGAGGTTGGTGTAGTTTTGTAAGGGCATACGTGTTTGGAAACAGTTCTGACTAAAAGCAGCAGAACAGTTGCAACACATCTTCAGTGCAGTTACATTTTTGCCTGAAAATGAGACTCTTTTTCTCCTGATAGTTCTGGCTAATTTACGAATGTACATTATCACAGCTTTTCATGTCACGTTGCAGTTTTTAGGAAGTTTCCATTTTAGTTTAAACTCTAGAACGAGGAAGGGCTCCAGAGTGAAAATTATCTTACAGAGGGCTTACTTTGGTAGGTAGGGATGCGGAGAAAGGGAAACCATCCAAAATGAGGCCCGATCATGTGATGACACTGCTTTCAACTTCAGACTGTTACTGCTGTGTATACACAAACTATAAAAAACCTCTTGCACAAAATTTGTATTAGAAGAACCTGTTACAGTTTGCCTCTTCCTAAACTCAAATTCTCGTTCCAGTCATTAGGAACACAATAGAAACACATTATCTCATACTGACCTTCTGGAAGTTACAACTCAGAATAGCATAACTTCCTGTAATAACCTGTGGCAAAAAATACTGAGCCAAGAACAGAATAATGACTGGCTGTTTCTTGTGCAGAGACACCTCTTTGTGTTCCCGTAAGAGGTGTTACTAAGAATTTTACTGACTTTGAACTACAGTGCTGAATTTTTTCACTTCTGTGTTACTTTAAGATGTTTCTGTACTGTATAGAAACTACAGTGCCTATACTACATCAGGATCCTAATTAAGAATTCATCTATTAGATGACTGTCCCTCATTAGACATTGTGCAATTCAGCTTTTGGAACTTCTGACCAAGAATGTTGACTGCAGAATGCTTGTTCTGAAGTCCAGAGAGCTATGACTTCAAAGCTTCTACCTGATGAAATTTGCTTATATTGTTACAAATGATTACATAAAACTTAGTGCCAAATTAGGCATCAAACATGAACAGCTTAATAAAAAATCAGCTGTCAGTAACCTGTCGTATGTGCCACTAGATGGGAAAGACTGTTAAACTGTTCTGTGTGGTTTTGTTTTTGTAGGAAGGTGGTGAGCATACCCAGGCAATGAAGGAAGAAGAGCTAATTAGTCTAATAGATGATGTCTTAAGAGATGACGACAAGAACAATGACGGATACATTGACTATGCAGAATTCGCAAAATCACTGGAATAAGGGTTTGTTTCTCCTTCTAACCACATGAAAATGTGAACCAGTAGAATGTGATTCATTACCGTCTCGTGTCAACCTCTGTGCTGTGAGGAGAGGTGTACCAGTTCCAGCTGAATTTTTTTGAAAGTTATATGTGTTAAGAGGCTGGCTAACTTGGAGTGAGAGCCATGTTTGACTAAATGTAACTACACATTTGAATCATGAAGCATGGAAGTGTCAACAGTACTCACACAGTGTACAGCTGGCAAACTCCTAAGTAGCTCTGTATGAATACTAAATAGAATCATTAGCATCTAAATTTCAGGTTTTCAGTCATTGGGTTTTATAGTTCTTATTTGCTTACATCTTCTATTTGAAATTTTACTAGAAAGCAAGAAATGATTACTGCATATAGTTGTATTCCAAGGATCAATGTCTTTACCTTCTCTCTAATTTACAAGGAAATCTGCAGATAAGTACACGTGCCTGAAACAGCAGTTGTAGGGGGAAAGCATTTGAATGTGGGTTACGTTTGAGTTCCACATGACACCATATGGACTTAAACAGTCTTTGAATAAATTGAGTATTGTTAAATATATGTACTTTCTAGCATACCCTTACATATAAATATATATATGTGTTTTACAGTTTTCTGTTCTCTACAAATTTACTTTTTATATCTTAATTTAGTGGGGGTTTTTTAATCTACCTTCCATGTTTTCTTAAGAAAATGAAAGTATTTTTATCACATTTATATGTTGTGTTAATGCTGTATAGCATTTGCTAGAGTAGCTTCTGCTATCTCATTTTGAATCATAGAATGGCCTCAGTTGGAAGGGACCTTACAGATCATTCAGTTCCAACACCCCTGCCATGGTCAGGGACACTTTCTGCTAGACCAGGTTGCTCAGGTGCTCCCTGTCCAGCGTTAGGTCATCTACAACTTCTCTGGGCAACCTGTTCCAGTGCCTGTCCACCCACCCAGTAAAGAATTTCTTCGAAACATCTAATCTAAACCTAGCCTCTGTCACTACATACTCTTATAAAGAGTCCCTCTCCATATTTTTTGTAGGCTCCCTTCAGGTACTGGAAGGCTGCAGTTAGGTCACCCCAAAGCCTTCTCTTTTCCAGGCTGAACAATCCCACTTCTCTCAGCCTTTCTTGTAGGAGAGGTGCTCCAGCCCTCTAATCATCTTGGTGGCCTCCTTGGGACTCTCTCCAACAGGTCCCTGTCTCTCCTATGCTGGGACCCCAGAGCTGAATGCAGTGTTCCAGGTGGGATCTCAGCAGAGCAGAGCAGAGGGGCAGAATCCCCCCCGGCCCTGCTGCCCACGCTGCTTTGGATGCAGCCCAGGACACGTTCGGCTTTCTGGGCCGTGAGTGCACATGGCTGGGTCATGTCCAGCCTCTCACCCATCAGCACCCCCAAATCCTTCTCAGCAGGGTCACTCTGAATCCCTTCATACGCCAGCCTGTGTTTATACCAGGGTTTACCCTGACTCAGGTGCAGCACTTTGCACTTGGTCTTGTTAAACCTCATGAGATTCCCATGGGCCCACCTCTAGAGCTTGTTCAGGTCCTGGATGGCATCCCATCCTTCAGGAGTGTTTTGAAGGTCACATTAACAGTAAACCAGTTTAATATTAAAGCTTTGGTTCAATCTGGGTTTTACAGTATTAGCCAGCAGGAGTGAGCAAGTAATGCTGCCTTGTTAAGGTTTAAGTTCATATTCCTTGACACTTAAATTATGGTATTACTTTCAGGAAGTATTTCATAACTTAACAGTTTCAAGCTACTTGAGTGTTTGCAAATTATCATGGCTCTAGGAATGTTTTCACTGTCTTGACTCAGTATTTGATAAATGAAGCAGTTTAAGGATATTAGAGCAGTGATGTATTGCTGTGTTATTGATGTTTCGTGACTGAAACATAACTGAAATCTTAAATTGCATTCAATGATTATTCATTAATAAAGAATCTAAATGTTAGCCTATTTCTGTAAAATGTATAAAGAGCTATTTTCTATATAAAATTATTCTTGTACAAGAGAAACACATTTGTAAAAGAAATTATGTCCTCTGTTTAAATGTTTGTGCAATGAAGCCTGAGTGTTGGATTTTTTTTTTCCTTGTGCTAATTATTTATTTTGAAACCTTTGTGGCCAGGTTTGTGCTGGTTGTACAAGCAATAAAATTAAGTTCGGGTTTGTGCATGCTGATAGGATACATAAGGCTGGAAGTCCTAGTAAGAAATGTACCTCATTTGCTGATGTGTTTTTAAGCCCATCTCTCTTACTCACAGTCATCATAAAAGAAAATTCTTTCAGTTACAGCTACTTTTTTTTCTTTTAATCTCTTCTGAGGCTGAATGATGTGGAGTGAATGTTGAATTGGAAAAATGTATAGGAAATGCTAGTGGCTAAGAGGGCAGAAGAGGTTAAGCTGCTCAGCTTTGAGCACTTAAAGCAGGTTGCCTGTAGCCCTGTCAACTCTTATATGCTCATTGTTCTTGTGCTTTAACCCCAGCTGGCAGCAAGGGACCACAGAGCCGCTCGCTCCCCCTGGTCAGATGGCGGAGAGAATCAGAAGGGCAAAAGTGAGAAAACTTGGAGGTTGAAATGAAGACAGTTTAATAGCTAAAGCAAAAGCCCTGAGTGCAAGCAAAGCAAAATAGGGAATTCCTTCACCCCTTGCCATGGGCAGGTGAGTGTCAGGAGAGCAAGGCTCCATAATGCGTAACAACTGCTTGGGCTGACAAATGCCATCCCTCCGAATATACCCCCCTCTCTTCTTTCATCCCCCTTAGCTTTATATGCTGAGCATGACACCATATGCTCAGGAATATCCCTTTGGTCACTTGGATCAGCTGTCCTGGCTCTGTCCTCTCTCAGCTGCTTGTGGTACCTCTCACTGGTGTGGTGGGATGAGAGGCAGAAAAAACATGGACTCTGTAAGCTCTGCTCAGCAATAATGAAAAATCCCTGTGTTACCAACTCTATTTTCAGCACAAATCCAAAACACAGCTCCATACTAGCCACTGTGAAGAAAATGAACTCTTTGCCAGCCAAAAATAGCACAATACTTAAGGCTCTGAGTTTTAGGTTTATTTGAGATGAAAGGGCATGACCAAGGAACTGACTTTTATGCACGGTTTTCTCATCACGTGCAACCTCTTGTAAGTCTATTTCTATACATCTGTTGTATTGATATGCATATTCATTAACTGCTATTGTATATGGCAAAAGACGTGCACCATAGAAGCTTCATTTTGGAAATCTTGATAAATGCTGGTAATGTGAACATTATTTGCCAGCTATTTTAAACTTGTTTTAAGGGTTCAGAAGTATAAATAGAAAAATTACTTACTGAAAAGGGAAAATTAGCACCTTTGATACACGTGAAGAACAAAATAAAATTTCTGCTTTCCTAGAAAGAACAGTTCAAGAAAAGTTATCCAAGATGAAACCTGCATTATGTCTTTACTCATCCTCCTAAAACAAATACACATATGTAATTAAGTACAATTAAAGATAAGTGTTTTAAGAGCTGTCTAGGGAGCTTTCTCAGTTATTAAGTAGGAAAGTGCAAAATTGCTGAGCGTGATGGTGAATCAGACTTCTTTTTTTTCAAATATAACTAATTTGTGTGCTAGGTGTAGCTCAGATGATACCCCGAACTGGGCTGGTACAGGCCATATATAAATAAAATATTTTCTGTTTCATATATATAAAATCAAGGAAATACAGCCTTTACAACAGTAGTACTCATCATCTATAAAGCAGTTTTAGCTTCCATAGAACAGTACAATCTCCATTTCACAGATAAATAACAAAGCAGAAGGGCTGTTTGTTTTAGTGAAGATAAATCACATCCCTGGCAGAAACAGAAGACAAGGAGAATGCTGTTGTATGAGATCTTCACGTCTTCCTAGTCTGTGAACTCAAGGGATGAAGATTAGCTTTCCCCATTGGAGGAGAACACATCTAGCCTTGCATTACTGTCTACTGTGTGCTCAGTTTAAAATACTTAGATTATCTGCTTTTACCTCACAAAATATTGCAGAATCTAGCAACTAAAGAAGATACTTAAACTTGTTTTTTAAGCACTCCTAAACTGAGTGGGTTTTTTAGTAATAAATCTGGAACATAGTCTGTATAGAAAAGAGAAAGATCTTAACAGTTTGACCAGTGCCTGTCAGACTGCTCTGTTAATGACAGGACTGACTGCCTAGAAGTCCCCATCAAGAGTCTTGTCCGCACATTCACACAGACTTTACTATCTTTTTGGGTTTTTTCATTAATCACTTACAACCTCAAAATGTCTTAGATTCATTAGGGAATGGTTACAGACTTATGAAGTCCAATTTTGTCAAAAGCATTTTTTAATCCCACAATTCACAAGTGAAAGAAGTAATTCAGGGATAATGTCATAATCGACAGAGCCACTAGATAGCGTATGGACACTGCACATCAGCTCCGTGCAGTGTGGAACAGAGTGATTCAACAGCCTGGATTTCCCTAAACCATCATCAGTACTCCGACTACAGGCACAGCTTGCTCCTCTATCTTCCAACACCACATTGACAGTATGATGCCTACATTTTTATTAGTTTATAGCTGTCATAAAAATTGACTACAGATGAGACTGGTTACTGGTAATTAATTTTCATTCTTTAGGGAATCCAAATTGACTTGAAGTGATAGTAAAGGAACTCTTCACTGTAATTTTGTCAGTAAAAATAATTGTGTAATAGGAAATATAATTTCTAATATAAGCATCTGGCATCTCTGACCTGTGAGAGGGGCCATGATGTATCTACAGTCGTCTCAACCAACGTTAAAGAATATTGGAGGGTTTTAGTAGGACCCGAAGTCTTACTGTGTTTGCAGTAAGATAGAAGAGCTTCTGTCACTGTTCTTACAAGGCATAGGTCCAGGATGGTCTGATCAGCCCTTTTTGCCTAAGGTGAAGTTTATTGCTTTTTTCTTCCTCTCCCCCGTTACAGTCTCACTGTCTGTCCATTGCACCATGAAATAGCTGCATAATGGTCTAAGCTTTTATTAAACAAAGTAGGGCAAGGATCCTCTCATACCTTAGTCTGGAGTATTTTCACAAAGAATTTGTGTTCTAAATGCTTCATTAGCACAGATCCTCTGTCCACATTGACTGAGATTCATTACAAGGGCAGTTAATACCTTACAGAAAGTTTCTCTGAAGCTGTATTTTTCTCCCCATTCTCTATGATAAATTCTGAAGAGCAGCCTAAATCTTATGGCCTAATACACTGTAATTGTCACAGCCTTCCTCAGCTGCACTGCAGCTTTGCATGTAGGTAGAGGGCAGTGTAATAATACAGCTCAAAGTCTGCTGCCAGATAGAACATTTTACAAGAAATCAGCACTGCAGTGACATAGTGTCATCTTCTGCCACTTGATCCAAGTGACTGACAGCATTGGATTTCAAGAAGGCAGATGTCAAACTCAGAGAATGGGTATGGAAGATCTAATAAGAGGCAAATCTAACGGAAAAACAGATTATGGACAGCTTTCAGTTCATTCAAGAAATGCTAATAAGAAACCAAGCGCAACCTATGGCATTTTAGAGGAAAGTAAGGAAATTGAGCAGAAGTCAGCTAATTGTGAACCTTTTAATTGACCTCAGTTGTAAAAGAGTTATCTGTAAAGTAGAAACTAGTACAGCTGGTTGAGAACCCAGCACAATACTCCATTCATGGGAGGGTACAGACAGGGTGCAAACAGTTATTAAAGATAAAATGGATTAGATACAACTAGCAAAACTTACCAAAAGTAAAATAAATTTTACAGGTAAGAAGAGAAAAATAAAGGGAAGTTTGGACCAGTACTCTGTGATGGGGATGTGCAGAGGATGTTAAGGAAGAGGAAGAATTTAATTCCCCTTTTTTCATCAGTCTTACTAAAAAGATCAACAGCAACCAGACAGTGCAATTATTTAGGGGGCAAAATTTCAGCCTAAAATATGTAAAACTTGTTTAGAGAATAACATCTCGCATTAGATGTCTTCCAGTCCCCTGAGCAACTTCATTCTAGGAGTCTTAAAGGGAGGTTGAAGTACTAGCTGGAGATTTCCCATAGCTTGAATTTGTTTTGTTTAAATTTTTGCAAGGCCTTTAGTGGTATTTCCTATAATATCCTCATGGACAGGCTAGTGAACTGTGTTCTAAATGAATCTGCTGTGGGAAGGGGCAGGATGTCAAGTCTAGTTAGATAATTGTATCCACAGGGTAATTCCATCTTAACATATCAAAATATGTAAGTTTTGTAAGGAATTCTGTGGGCCTTGGTCCTGTATAAGGTTTGATTTTATGTTTTCAATGAGGGTACAAAAGATTGAATATGAAGTATGAGTATGAATCTTGCAGATGGAACAAGGAAGGACTGCAGATGTTATAGATACCAAAAAAATCAGAATCTAAAATGTTCTTCATATGACTTAGAGAGATCATCTAAAATGAATGGAATACAATAGTGCAAAATGCTTACACGGAAATACTCATCTGTACTTGCAAAACTGTCTAGGTACTAGCTCACAAGAGAAAAGACCGGGGACTATTTTGGAACAAGCTGAGCATGAATGGCAAAGCCCTCACATCAGGATGTTTAAAGGGTCTTAAAGACTGCTGAAAGAGTCCATGTGGGCTGATTGCCATAGGTAAAGATTCACCTGGAAGACCACAACCTGTTTAGCGCACTGTACTTCAAGTAAGAGATGAACCAGTTGGCAGGGGAGATCAGCAAAAATTGACAGGGGCCCAGAAAACATGAGGGAAGACGGCAAGAAATGTGGCTTTTTTTCTCTGGAGAAGTAACCACTGAGACAGAAGGTTAATACTCTTCAACTAAAAACCTGTTGCAAAGAATAAGGAACTAATATGTTCCTGGTGGAAAGATCAGGAGGAATAAAACATTAAGAAGCATAAACCAAACAGCTTGGGAGATTTAGATTAGACATTGAACAAAACTTCAGTATCAACGATAAGATACTGCAGCCTGGGGTGATGTGATTGCAACTTGGTCTTGGGATAGAAAGGTGGAGTTAATGACTTCTCCAGATTCCCTGCAGTTAAAGCATATCTCTCAGTGAGTCAATGACTGTCAATATCTGTGTGGACTTGATTTTTGAGTAGTCCCTTATGATGGGATCCACAGCTGAGGGCTGAACACAGGACCTGAACACAGGGAGCCTATGCTCAGCTCCAGGTCTCAGAGAAATCTTCTGCAAGATCACACAGACCACTCTCTCACCACTCTCTCCCTGCTGTAAGGCCTTCCTCTTCTCTTTTATCATCTCTGCAGACCATCATGGAGCCAGCCATACTCCAGTTTTCAACTAATCCATCTAGATATCAGTTTTGCATCTCTTCTTGTTACCATCATAACCCATTTCCGTCCTGAAAAGTTTCTCCTGAAAACTCATGCATCACTTCTGCCTTCTAGTCAGGCCATTCTTCACTCCCAGAAGACAATGGCCAGTGAGACAATCCTGCTGCACTCCGTTCCTGTGCTGCATGGCATGGCAGTCTACAACCAGAAGCCTCCTGCTCAGTCCTGTAAGGCTATGATCACTGTCACCAGCACCTAGGTGCAAAACCCTTCCTAGTTTCCACTGAGTACATTCAATGTGACTGTCAAGAAGAAGTGAAGAAGTGAACACTTTGACTCCAAGATAATGCTTCATTTAGGATTCTAGTCCTAGCTCCAGAGCACAGAGAAAAAAACCAAAAAAACCCAGTAAAGACTGTTCAGTCTTTAAAATGACAAAGTAAATTCCTAGACTTATTTTCAATAAATAAACAGTCAACTATTTTTGTTGAAACTGAGAATATAGTGTAAGAACATCCATACTGAGTCAAAACCAAGGTCCATCTAGTCCAAGAGCTTGCTTCAAATAGTGGTCAATAACAGATACTGATGGAATAATAAATAGAGAAAAATGGTCATACTTCTGCCAAGTACACACAAGGCTCCAGCAATTTGTAGTTCGGGGACTTGGCTTCAACAACAGTGAAACCAACTGAGGTCTGAAGCTCAGAAAGATCAAGGCTTAAATGTCAAAGACTGGGAACATTATTAACCAAACCCAAGGTCTCACGGAACGTGTCCCATGTTCCATTGTCAATGGTATGTGCTGGGCAGACTTTCCTGTTCACACTGTTCTGCTATAACTTTCAATGCAAGCTAAGGGAATCATCCAAGGAGAAGACATTAGTGCAGTGCTACAGCAGAACTGTGCTATTTGCAGATGTCACATTCTTCTTAAAGTGAGAGATGCTGAAATTTGTCTCATGAATATTTGCCTCTGCTTTTGGTCATACTTCAAGAACCATATTTAAAAATTTCCCAATTATGATAAAGTTCTAAGTACATATTTTGCAATAAATCCTCTCTAAGAATAGAATATTATGCCTCAGAACTTACTTTGTCATAAAACCACAAATAAGCCACAAAACACATATGCTGAAAAATAATATTGGCTTAAGTCTCATCATGTGTGGCTCGCAGCCATATTGGCACAAATCATGGCAGGTATGAATTTTTTTACCTAGTGTAAAGCACTGAGATGAGTAGACTGAACTTTGAATTCTGTTCCCTTTGAAAAAGGGAGTCTGCAGAAGGGACTGTAAAGCCATGCTGTCAATTTCAGCATGGATTGCAGTGGGAATCAGGAAACATAGAGGTTAGGATTTTAGACAGCAGACAGGACCAGGTTCAGGTAAGGAATATGTCTGTTCAGGATGCAAGCAGAGTTGTTTAGAAACCTTTCATTGCCACCATAAATTTATAAGCACATTGGTACTGACTAGTTGAGTTAAGATCTCCAAAGGGCACATAACACATATATGTACACACACCAAGGCAGGGACCACTTTCAGTAACCAAATAATTCTGTCACCAGACAGCCTAAAACTATTCACAGGCACCATTTTTAGCCAAGACCAACAGATCTGAAATATTTTTTGGATCTCTAGGCAAATGAATTTTCAGGATGTGACAAGCCAAAAAGTCTTTAGGAAACTCTCCAAGCAGATGAACTCATTTTTTTAGCCATCATCTCTCTTAAACACCTTGACCAGTTTCCTTCCACTCTTCCAAAAAATCTGTCCTAGAATAAGATTATGCCTGTGAAGTTGTAGGTGGATAGGGCTAATTTTGGCAAAGGGAGGAATAGGAATAAAATCAAGTTTATAATGGAAACTTAAAGACATCTGCAGTTTGCTGAATACTGTTCAGTGGGATCTATATAATACATGATCTTTCCATTGCAGCAAAAATATAAAGTGCTTTTATTGTCACTAAGGGAAAAGACCACTTCCTCATATGAAGTCTTACCTAGGAGACAAAAAGACCTGTCAGGTCATGAAAGTATTTTTGCTTCCTCCCATTAAAATGTTTATAGGACCCAGACTAATTTTCTAAAATCTTGGCTTGAGGATCTGTGCAGTGTATTACACCATGCTGGCAGTGCAGAATGATGACAATTTCTGACTGCAGATATGCCTCTACCACAGACCTTATTAAAACTGCAGCACGGCATTGACACACCAAACTAGCACTAAATTAGCCAGCCAAGGTACTGCAGCACCATGGCACTGCCATTACAGAATACAGCATGCTGCAAAACACACTCTGAAAGCAGAGCTCAGTCAATGGCCAGCTGTTGTTGGCAGGCCATCCTGAACAGTCTTCCTGGGATAATGCTACTAATTGGACCCAAGCTACCTAGTTTAATGGGAGTTCAGGTTTGTCTGAGCTAAAGCTCTAAATCATATGATGGTCCAGTAGTGCAGGTAGTTAAATGAAAATATTCTGTGTGGTTATAAAGTCTGCCTCTAGATAGTTCCTAGGCAATAGCTCCTACAATTCACATTGATGCCCAGTTTGGGAAAACATAGTGCACACTGTTTTTACTGAGATCTAGAAATCTTCTGGTTTGCGTAATGGTTAAGGAAAAACTCCCCTTGGGGACCTTACATTGCCCTTTTCAGATTCCTGTGACAGGTAGAGGTCCTTTCTAGGTCCTTATAAAGCTCACTTAATAAAATCCTCTGTAGAGAATGGGAAAGGGTAATACAGGCTGCAGGCCGGAGAGCCCATTTCCACCCAATGTGTGATTGAGCTATCATGGGCAGATACTACTCACAGAAACACTGATCATCCTCAAAGATACTTTAGGTCCTCTAACTCCATCTCACCACTGACCCACACCCATACCACTTCTGGTCATCAAATGTCCTCCAAACACAATCACCTCACCTAGGAACTGTTTGGCCTGAAAGCTCTTCCTGTTGACCTCTGCAGTACTGTTTGCAAATGCAGAGGAAAAAGTACCAACACTGATTCAGCGGGTCAAATAAAAGTCATTCTAAAAGCTGCCAAGCTAATTCATCTCTAGGAAATAGCAACTTCAGCCTGGTACTTAGAGCAGCATGGAGATTTGAAAATCTGGTCCTAATCCTATATGACAGGGATTTCTGGTCAGAAGAAAAAACGCTGGACAGCAGTAAAGAAGGAAAAGGGTAAGCAGAGGAGTGCTACAAAGCCATACACATACACAAACCCGAGATGTACTCAAATTTAGGCCATTAGATGTGCTCCCTGGTAGCATAATCTCAGCCTGCTTAAAACAACTTCTGTCAAAAACATGGGGTACAATATGGAACTAAGTATGTCAGTGGACAAAGTATAGCCTCAAAAGACATTGCAAAAGGTTAAAAGTGTCAACAGTATCTAGCAAGTTGACAGCCTTTGACATGGAACTTCCTGCATTCAGGCTGTTTAGCAGCAACTCCAACTTCGGCCTGAACACAAACCACTGGGGAGCATATAACTCCAGATGTTTTTCCTTCTCCCTCAAGAGAGGAGAAATGTACAGTTACTCCCTAAAAATTTGTGTTCAAGTGACTTTTCAGTGATACATGAGCTTGGCAACGCCACGACTATTCATCTAGGCCCTTCCACACACAAACCTTCAGTTTCTGGTGACATACGGCATGGAAAAATCCAGCTCAAGCAGCTGAAGTCTGGCAAAATTATAAACAATCAGAAACAAGGTCTTCTAATGGAGGCCATTAGACAGCATTAGCTATTGGGCCCCTGTCATCTTCACAGCCAGAGAGTGATTTAATCTGTCAGTTATGTGAGCACTAGGAGTGATGAATAGGTCTTTGTATTCATTCACATCAAGTATGTACCCAGACTGGCATACAATGTGAGGGTTCTTTTGTCTGACAGTTGACTGGATCTCTAAAAAGCTGGGAATTTGCACAAAACGGCAAAGCAGTGCCACAAAAGATACCACCCATGTTCAGAAAGGAATTCCCAAGGTGGCTGACTAGTGCCCGTCCTCCCCAACTTAACTTGCCCATCATTACCTACCCAACTTAAAAGTCACATGTCAACAATGTAGTCCAGTTTTTCACCTCGGTTTTAGCCATCCCAGATGGCCACACTTAAAATCAGGGTCACACGGGGCACAAGTGCAGCTTGTCCAAAACTGCCAGCAGCTGGTAAGACAGCAGCCACAGGGCTCCTCTGCAGAGCCATGCCACTTAGCCCCTGCCAGCAGCCCAGAGTTTTTGGGTGACCACACTCCCAGAGGCACTCAGCTGTGCCGTCAGCATGAGCAGCAGAGCAGGGGCCCAGGGCTGCCCAAGCCAAGCTATTCCTTTGCAGAATGACTTCTCCAGACTTTATTGGTGAGAGCAGTTTTCTGACTCGTTTTTGTTGCTGCAGCAGCACGAAAGGACAAGAACTGGGCTAACAACTCATGTTATGTTTTTACCTGGTATAAATGAGAGCAGGTAAAATAGAGTATGCTCTATCACAAGCCTTTAAAAAAGCCTTTAAATAAAGCTGGTCACAGCTCTGCCAATTGGACATAGCAGTTCACTCTTCCCCAGCAGCTGCTTGGGCTGGAAGTGGTCTGGAACAGAGCCACAGGAGGACAAGAGTGAGGTGTGCCATCTGATCAAGGTCATTTATTAGCTTGGCTGTATAATTCTTGGGAAGCCAGTGGCAACTAGTCCTAAGCCAAACTCATTCTTCATTGCCATAGAAAAAAAATGTTAATGCATACAAATTCCAGTAAAATTAAATGATTGTAAAGCTTCCAGAGATATTTCCAAATTCCAGCTAAAAACTCTCTGAAAAGTCTCAATTTGACACAGATTATTGGGCGCTACCTTACAACCCTTCCCCTCCCAGGACAGGTACAGCTTCTGAACTCACCTCTGTTGTAACTGGAGTGAAAAACTGGAGTCTATCACTGGCCACACTTCAACACATCCTGTTACATTTTGGCATCACCCACAAAAATTATTTCTACAATTCAGATGAATATGGTCTATTTATTTTTCTCTTATTCTTGTGATCAGTTATTTCTTAGGACCTAATCCCAGTGTGGACAAGGTGCTCAGACTTTGTTAGTTCAGTCAGACCATAAACAAGATGAATGATGCCTTTCCTCTCTTTTCACTTTCTGAGCTGCCCTTAAACATACCCTTAAGGGTGAGCTGATCCTGGGAGGAGACACAGCAGATGAGAGTGGGTGTGGGTGACTGGGGATGGTGGTATAGGATTTGGAAGAGATGTGCTGGCAGACTGATGTATTATGGCCACAGCATAAAGGCTTGACCCCTACTGTGCTGCTGGGGTGACCTGAGCTAGCAGAGCATGGTGCTACCAGTAGCTACAACCAGAGAAAGTAGGGGAGTCTTTCCCTCTCCTATTTCTCTGTAGGTATGTCAGAGACTGGAATAGTTGATGCCTCAAACGTTGAAATAAAGTTTTAAACTGTGTGAAGAAGACCACCCCTCCCTAAAGGATGCCTGATTGGAACTTTGGACTGGAGATTAGATAAAAGGAAACCCATTCTTCAATCACTCAGGCCTAGGAAAAAACAAACACGGCTGGGGCGAAAGGAATGCATCCACAAGGGAACCAAATCCAGCAGCCGTGCTGAGAGTCACCACCTCCGGCTGAGTTTGGGGTGGGGGAGACCACAGCCCGCAGAAGCCAGGTTTGCATAGATTCCTGCCCCCCGCTCCCCCTGAAACGAGAAGGGGGAGGAGGTTTAGGGTGTAACCTCTGGTCAGAGACAGTGCCATCCTCCCTTACACAAACTGGCCCAGCTGTGAACCCCCCAACCCCACAGGCCACATCCATGGGACTTTCACGTGAGAGGCAGCTGAGGGGGGGCCAGAATCTATCAAAGACCCCTCAAAGCGCCCCCTCAGAGGCCCTGCACCACAGGATTGCACGTGATACAACAGATCCAGCGTCTGTTGCAAGAGCCTGGCTCCCCCCAGGGCGACATCCCTGGACATTGCCACCTGGCCTGAGCGTTTATCAGCCCATCGAACTCTATGCTTTTTGGGGCACCTTCACCATCAAGAAGACCAGAAGAGGCTCAAAAGAACGCCATCGGGATCCACGGAGTGCTGATACTTTCTACCTAGTCTGTCTCCACCTCACTTCTCTCCCCCGCCACATTCCCCAAGCTCNTGAGAGGCAGCTGAGGGGGTGCCAGAATCTATCAAAGACCCCTCAAAGTGCCCCCACAGAGGCCTTGCACCACAGGATTGCACGTGATACAACAGATCCAGAGTCTGTTGCAAGAGACTGGCTCCCCCCAGGGCGACATACCTGGACATTGCCACCTGGCCTGAGCGTTTATCAACCCATCGAACTCTATGCTTTTTGGGACACCTTCACCATCAAGAAGACCAGAAGAGGCTCAAAAGAACGCCATCGGGATCCACGGAGTGCTGATACTTTCTACCTAGTCTGTCTCCACCTCACTTCTCTCCCCCGCCACATTCCCCAAGCTCCTCTTTCCCTATTTCTTTCTCTCCCCTTTTCTTTCCCCCATATTTGCTATTAAATAAAATCCATACTATTGTCACTGGCATATGATCTCATTTGCACCTCAATTCGGGCTGAGGAATCCTCAATAGTTTTAATAACCTGACCTTAACAAGGTCAGACCTAGGTTTCTGGAGAGCATCTTTCCTTAATCCTCAGTGAGCAGGGCACAGGGCCCCATCAATCTCTACTGAGGAGTATCAAGAAAGGTTTGAATGGTGCTGTCCACCACTACCAGAAGGCGAACCATACCCCCAGGCACAGGACTGTCAGGGCTGGCTCCTCACTTTTATCTTATCTGGCCACTGCAAAAGAAACTGTTGAAGTGCTGGCAAGCCATGAACTATGAGTAGGCACTTAAATCCATCCCTGTGCAATGAAATCATAGGAATTAAGTGCTTAGCTCTAAGTGTGTGTTTAAGTGCTCCACTGAAAGGCATAAACCTTGAACTGAGGCAGTTTTCAGAGAGTGTGAGATAAGGGGAAGAAGGAACATTCACCTACAGCCATTACTTCTGCAGGCACATGATGGGTCTACTGTCCAATGAGAACGTAGCCAGCTGCATTTGGGACCACCAGGCCAGAGATAAAGTTAAACCAGGACACTACACAGGGGTGGCATCTGCCATTTAAACACAGCAAAGAAAGACAATACAGTCCCATACCTGTAAAGATGCAACTCACTTCAGGCAGTTAATAGGTTCACTGAACAACCATCAACCCGGATAACTAGAGAGAAGGTACCAGCTTCTCAGAGTGTTGTGTGCTCTCTCCTTTTGATAGATGACTCCCAGAAGTCATGCATAATTTTATAAGGTGAGATAATAAGCTGTCAGTTGTAGGAAGCCTAGAGTTAACCACACAGAAAATCAACAATCTGAAAACAAGAAACATGTCAAACTGCAAAACAGATTCTTTCTTTAAAAATAAAATAAGGGAGTGATTTAAACATGAAAGCTTTGGCTTACAAGTAGTATTCTAGCCATCAAAAAAATACGAGTAAAGGAGTAAATTTGTGTGATTCCTGAGTGATTTGATATGAAACATGCTGAAATTAATTCCTGATATGGATTTGCCTGTCATTCCTTGCTTTACAGGCTGCCTCACTTCACCCCCGGCTTTTCTTCTTTTCTGTAGACATCAAACTAGAGGGGAAAGGGAGGAGAAAGGGAGATTGCAGGACAGGGAGGTAGGAGGAAACCTTAGAGTAACAATATATAATACTTCTGTATGCTTTATCCCATATTTCATACACATGGTTTGACTCTCAATAAATACACTTACACACGTGTACTGGTGCAAGTGACAGGGCAAACTTAGATGGGCATAGAATCCTGTGAGCAAAGGACATCATCTTGAACAGAAATCATGTGGGAAAATGCCTGTAACCCATGGCCATTGCAAGGGCACCACATGGGCTGTGGTGACAGGACAGGATGAGGGTCTGGCTCTGTGGGGCCCATGTCCAGGCAGGGCTGTGGGCAGCTGGAGCCTGGCCCTCCTGCAGCATCACTGAGGTAGATGGGCTCAGGGGCTGACATGGGCAGCAAGTCCTTGGGCTGGTGGAGCAGGGGGCTGGGCAGGACATTAGAACCCCTTCGTGCCTCTGGAGCACTGGCAGCCATGGCATAAATGCCAGAGATATCCCAGGCCTATGTAAGGACACATGAGTTAGAGGCAAGTTGTGCAGATATAGCTACCTCCCGCTGTTTTGGGTCAAATTCAGTAGTGCTAGCAAAGGGAGAACATACAACTCCACTATCCTGATTCACATGGTGGAGCAGCCCCAAGCACCTCCATTCCTATCAATGGGGAAGAACAGGTTTTTCATGGCCAAGAGTGCCAGCAGAAGAAAGGATCAACTGGAGTCAAGTGCTGTCATCCTGCCCTGCCCCACTCTCACCCCACTCTGGGGCTGCCCATGACAGCACTTCACAAAAGTGTAGAGGAGGACGAGGTTGGAAAACCAAGGCTATTGCTGCCTTCTCACACATTATTTGCATTGAGGAGGACCTAACCAGACACCCAGGTTTACTCAGGTGGAATACTCTGTTTGAGGCCTTCATTTATTTTCTTCTTGTTTTAGCAGAGAGACTAAAAAAAAATGTCAGCAAGTGACAGTTTGGGTTGCTGGGCTTTAGAGGTTTTTAATTTTTTCCTTTTCGTGATTTG
The DNA here is from genome assembly GCA_013397115.1 of Edolisoma coerulescens. Taxonomy (NCBI): domain Eukaryota; kingdom Metazoa; phylum Chordata; class Aves; order Passeriformes; family Campephagidae; genus Edolisoma; species Edolisoma coerulescens. The sequence continues at coordinate 1,118,303 of VWZW01004301.1, read as the reverse complement.
TGCCAACTGTTACTTCATGCATACGGAATATATAACTTCCAGCCTTTTCTCACTGGTGTGAAGTAAGAGTTTGGCACGTGCTGAAAACAACAAGCAGAAATTAACTTGCTCTCTCCCACCTTTAATGTGAATACCCGCCAGTAATTATTTGGAGAATTAAACATGTAGTCGTCTTGCCCGTCACCTTAATTCTCCACATTAAAAAGGGATTATATTACAAATTAGCCTGATTTAGTCTATCTTCTAGGGATTTACCCACCGGTTCACTCTTCTTTATTAAATTAGCAAAGAAGCTTTTGGCTTTCAGACATGTTAGGAAATCCTTCCCAAATTGAGACCACCAGTGCTAGGAATTGCTGAAGTGCTTAAACTTCTCTGGAACCACCTCCTTGGAATTTACAGAGCCTGAACTCCAGGTGACTCACCACACGGTGAAAACACACAGGCAGACACTTGTGATCTGATCTTCTGACATTCGCCCTCTGGTTTATAAAAACCTATCCCCCAATTCACAGGGGTCATAGAGTTTTCAGTCTCTTTCCTGGGCTCGTTTAAATATAACTCAGGGTTCAGATTTGGGGTATGTGACAATGTCTGCTAATTCTCTCTCTGGTGATGGCTTAGCAGGAAGCAGCAGTTGCAAAGCAGAGCTGGATGTCTTTCCACCAGTTGTGCAAGAACATCTACATCGCCTGCAGTGACAGGGATGGCTGCTGACCAGAAGGGTGAGTTGCAAAGACACAGCATGTCTTATTCCTCCTCAGCTGACTGTATGTTGGAGAACTAATGCCTCTTTCATACAGAATTACACAGTATGAAGTCTGCTGATTGCCAGTCATCTGAAGGCCTGATGCAATGCCCACTGAAGCCAAAGGCTGTTTTTCTTCTGCCTTTACAGGCTTTGGATTATCGCCTTACTCAAAACACTAAACCTTTGAGTATTTCAAGCTGTAGGGTCAAACCCCCTTACTTTCTGCATTCTTTGCTCTTAACTGTAACAGTCCATGTCACCACCACAATGATAGCATTGATGGCAAACTGGTCTGTGAATCAGTACAGAAACAATCATGTACTCCTGGTTTTTCCCTTGACTTTCTCCAGCCTCTCCCTTGAGGGTATAAACCCAGCTGCTCCAGATAGGCCATTCTCATAGGAATTGCAGCTTATTGATTTTAAGCAATAATTTCCAAGTTTCTTATTTAAAAAAAAAAGTTTATTATCTATTTTAAAGAAAAATATCCTGATGAAAGCAGAAAAAAAGATTATTCTGATTTTTCCAAGACTAGACAGTAAATCTGATGTCCTGTACCCACCTTCTCATTAGTTTGAGCTCCATGCCTTTGAAGCTGTTCCTGAAATGCTTGTTGGCCTGAAATGTGGGACAATTGAGCTCACCCATGTATCTGCATAGCTTTTACAGCAGAGGCAGGGAAAGGGTGTCTGTTCTCACACAGAAGTGCCTGGATCACTTGCCTGAAGAAGCACTAAAGGACTGATGACAACTCTGAGTGCTGCCCACCATCAGGATGCTTACCCAGCATTCATGGGTACCTCATCAGGGACTTCAGAGGCTGTTTAGGTCACCACAGCTTTTGGTCACCACTGGTAGCACTTGTGCTCCACTTACGATCCACTCCCCGTTCAGTAGACAAAGCAGAATCTGAAGAGAAAGAAAATATAATCTCTTGTTTTCAGAGTTATTGATGCTTACAGCTACTGATTGTGACAAACAAGTGTTCTGGTTATATCTGGTATATAGTACAGCAGACTCTTCTTGACTGGCAAGGTTTGGAGATGACCAAAGTTTGGAATAGGTCTAAAAAATCTCATTCCTCTTAGTTTTGATTTCTGTCATTTTCTGCTTTATATCTTATTTTGCCCATGCAGTCACCTCATGACCTATTAACCCATATTGCTTTGAGGAAGCTCAGTTAAAGAAAATCCAATATAGAGCTTATTTTTTTCCAGTAGCCTCATGCTCTGCCTACTATGGTTATAAAAGAATGGTGTTCATCCAGTTGTACACATTATCAGTAACTTTCAAACGACACTGAAATTTTCTTTTGAAAAATCTTTATGAGAGGTGATTTTTTATTATTATTTTATGAAAATATGATTCTGTCAGATCCTTTTTTTTTTTATTTCCAACAGCCTCTGACTTAAGTAAAGCTAAAAATTCTTGTGGGAGGAGCATATTGTACCATGCCTCAATAATCATCAAAGTAATTAAGTCACCCAAATCTGAGACTGAAATCTGAGATTGAAACTGTACTTCTTAAGGAGTGATAGCCTTACATCTTACAAGCAGATAGGCTGGATAAACAAAATGAAAAAATCCCAACCCTCAAGTGACAAAACACATGTGTAACAATAGTGGTTCCTGCTGCCTCTGGAGGTCTTCACACTGAGAAATGAAGGAATTTGCAGTAATTGTTCTCCTAATCATGCTATTACATGTAGTATGAATATAGTATATTTCCAAATCCCTCCCATCAAAAACTAAAATGTTCTAGGCACTCTGAGTGGATATATAAAAAAAAAGTCATAGAGAAATGGGCAGGGATGAAGAATCTATGTAGAAAGGATTTCTACACATATGAAAGTAGTGACATTTTGACAATGTAATCTTTTTTCCTCATTTTTAACACATTTTCAGAATTTTATAATGCTGATCTAAACATCTTCAATTCTGCAGCCCGGTTTAATGTGATCTGTATCTAACATATCCCACTGGTGATATGAACTACATGCTTCCTCTTTCCAATACACACAGCTTCAGTTCAAAGTGCAGCACCTTGTACTTTTCCATGTAGTGTTTTTGCTTCGGTCCTCTGTGTCAGGCAGTATTGTAACAGTTAAATGTAATATTGCTAATAATACACTACAAACGTCTCCCGCTCTATGGAATGTGCTAGTCCTGTAGAAGTGAAACTCTGCTGGAATACTGATCACTCAATAGGAGGCCAAACAATCAGACATTGGCAGTTTCTGCAGAATATTTGCGACCTTTGTTTTTAGTCCAGCAGCATGGATAGAGTGAAATCGCATTGCCAAGCCCACAAACTTGCCAAAAAAATTTCAATCCCCCTCCCAGTGCAGTTCCATGGGATTCAAAACACCACCAACAACTTCTGAATCCTCTGAGCAGTGAGCACCCCCAAACATATCATTCTGCAAACTAGAAAATTATACAAACTAAACTAAACTAAAGAAAACTGGTATTATAAAAGAAACCAAACCAAAACCAACAAAACCAAAACAGACAAACAAACAAAGCAAAACCATGCATTCATTATCCACTTAAATATATTTTCTGTAATATTTTGCTTTAAAAAAATAGAGGAGAGGAGCTGGAGATTAAAAAAAAAAAAAAAGGCACCCTAAAGTGTTGAGGTACATGTTGTTCAGTGAGGGATGTACTCAGAAAGGTTTCATGGAAGTTCCTCACATTACCCTTATTGGCAGCAAGCAGAACTTGTTGCAGGGCTTCTGGGCTTGGGTCTATGGGATTACTACAGAACACCAGAGCAATGTCTGTAGCAAGAAGAGAGAAACAACTCTAGAGTACATAGGAATGAAACTAAAGAGAATTACAAGCAGATTTTAAGAGCAAGACATCAAGAAGAAGACAGGGACACTGAAAAAATGGAAGTAGAAAAACCCTTCAAAATTATAAAAAGCTAAAAGATTCATTCAGAATTGTCTCCTGCAAAGCAAAATACTCCCACTGCCTCACTTCATTGACAGCGACGTTTCCATGGGGCCTGGAATCTGATCTGGCACATCTAATTTACAGAAGCTTGTAAAATTTATTTACTGTAACAGCACACCAACAATCATATACTATGGATTTTAGATGAGTATTTTACATTTCCACAGAAGTCAATAAAGTTGTGCCAGCAGAAAACTTGGCTTTACACTCACATAAAATATTTTATCTCAAAGAAGAATAGAAACTCTAATCAAATTGAATCACTTTATATTGTTATAAACTGCAATTAATCTGCTCAGACTGAAAAGCCATATGAATTTTGACTGAAAGGCATGTCATTAAGTTTCTCAGTTGTTTACATGTAATGCAACATGACAGGAATTTGTATGGAGATGAGAGAAAATGAGCTATTTGACATTAACTGTTTGGAATCCTGTCTATGGCTGTTTGCAGTCTGCAGTGGATTGGCAGGGCTGATTACATGGATAAGTGTAGGATTTGTAGGAGGATTTCTCATATTGAGTTGTTCTTTGAGGAACACTTGGTGAAAACTCACTGTGTCTTTGGGTATTCAAGCCCGCCCAGGGAGAAAGTGAACATTAACATCATCATTTTCTAGCAAGAGTAAATAATAAATCTACAAAAAGGAAATACATGATTTGTATTACACAAAGTAATAATACACAAAGACAGGTAAAAAGTAATGTAATTCGTACCTCATATGTGAAGCATGGAAGTTACCTCCTCCAGTCCTTTTCCCATGGAATGTTGAAACAGATGATGGAGACCTGCAGAATGTCTGGGCAAAAATGAGCAGCTGGGCACCACAGGGACTGAGTGGTGATCACAGGAGATGCTGTGCAGAAAGATAGAGAAGATTTGCATTAGGCAAGTACAGAAGAGTATCTGCCACCTCACCTGTACAGTGACTAGTTGGTGTTAGCTGGGATGTAGAGTCAAGGTGAGTGTAGGCTCTGGTCTCTGTGCTTAGGCCGAGGCTGTAGGCAGAGTTATCCTATTTAGTAAAGTTCCTTCTGTTGTGCAATTTTTTTTAGCACCTTAACCTGGCTAGTTAGTTAGAAAGCAAGGGGAGAAGGAAATCTCTCTCCAAAAAGAATTAGATTGAAAACATGAACCTGAAAAGTTCAGAGAACAAGAAGCAATTAAAAAGAGCCAAGTATTTATTTATTCGTTTGTTTTAAACTTCATGCCTGGCAACATTCGGACAGCCTTCTGAACTGGGGCGGAATTAGAAGCTTGGATGTCTGAGAAGTATTTTGGGTCAAAAGTGAATGATGGTCTTGTTTGCTAATTTAGGACACCTCAAATAAATAGCATCAGGGATCAGAGGGCAGGTAACCAGCGTTTGCTGTCGCTTTACAAGGTTTTGAACAGAGTACCTGAAATATTGAGAACCCCATAACCATCAGGCACTTTTAAAATCTTCATTTAAAACCTTTTCTGTGTCATAGAAGAATAATTTTCCTTCAGAGATGAACCTCCCCCTCCTCCGGGAAAGTGCATTTGATGATGGGAAAGGAGGAAAATTCATTAGACTAATCAAGAAGGCAACTGGAAAACCTGACTTCATTCTGAAAAAATGAATATGGTCATGGAAAACCAGCCTTAAGTTAGGGCTTCAAATGAATCAATTTTGAAGGAGGAAGAAATTACATTACTGGCGTTAAAAAGACAAGTCTTGAGACAGATGTCATAATTTCTTCCACTGGCAAAGAGATGATGCTGAGCAGTGATGAGAGCAGTCACCCTTGGCGGGTCCCACTCCCCTGGAAAGTTTTGTGACTGTTCTCAAGCACAGAAGGATGTTGTGGTGTCTCTGCCCACCCCAGCATCTCAGCTAGCTTTTGCACAGGTGCCACACTGACCCCCAAATTGCTGGTGGCCTGTGCCACCAGATTTGCTGTGAGACTGGACCAGCCATCAGCACGCTCAGGGACTTGCTCAAGACACAAGCACTGCCTGCCTTCATCTGGGAAACCTGGCACAGGGGCTGAAGGGTGACATTTACTTACTTCCATCAGTTGTGGCTGGAGAACTGGATTAGCTACTGGATTTTTTCATGGATCTGCTTTTATTGACATACAGTGGCTCTTGCTCACCCTCCTCAGCAATGGGCTCCAAAGCACACAGTCAACTTCCACAGGAGATGGATACCCCCATAAAGAAAAATGCAGAAATCTCAGAGGGAACCACAGAAAGAAACAAACCATAGAGCAAAAATTCTGTTCATCTCTAAACTAGTTGTCCCTCAATTAGGTAATTAGATCTGTTAGAGACTGAAAAGGCATCTACAAAGATAGTGCAATAACTCTTCACCATGTCTGACATGATGAAAGAAGACAGGTTCATCGAAGCCAGTGGAAAATTATTAATAAAAGAGGTGATTTATGTGCTAGTCTTGTTTTTCTATCTTACTGCTTTTTGACTCATCTGAGAAATGACAACTGGATCTGTAAGTATAAATATTGTATTTTTAGCTTTCATGCCCACTTTGAAGACTGAGTCCAGTAAGTGAGGACCAGTGAATTTATAAGGGATATTCAGGTTAGCCTTTAAAGACAAGTTTATGAGACTCTGAACCTCTGGCAAGCATCTGCATCTGTTCTATTTGCTCAGGTAACACGAGAGAGGCCACGCTACTAAAACACATCATAAATGAGTTACTAAATTAGGCCATTCAGCCCCAGCATTAAGACTGGTAGTGATTATATATTGGTTTATTTTATTAATGTAGGCAGTTACCTCTCTAATGGGACTCAGATGAGGATGTTCCTACCAGTAATGGGAAAAATAATCTTTTTCAGTTCTTCCCGTCTCCTCCCTTCTCACTATGTATCTAAAATGACTGAAATCCAATGGCTTCAGAAAATGTAACCTCTAAAGTAGTGCTTTCTTGAAAACAAATTAAAAAAACCCCAAACAAACAAAAAAATTATCCCCTGGCAAACTAAAACCACTTGGATTGTACAAAATGCCGTGAGAAAGCTTCTCTCTAAATAGTTCCTCTGGCAAATACAATAATGGAAGGAAACAGAGTACACTGAATGAAATCTATCCCATGTTAATTACGTTGCTTTTTTCCCTTAGGAAAGACTGTTGGGTATATGGCAGAATACAAACTGCTGAAAATTAAAATGTGCTGCAGAGCTGAAATCTCGTTAGTCTCTGCTTAATGTTTAGCCTTTCACTTGCGAGCTGGGAAGATACGGCAGTTCGTGTAGGAAACACCACGTCTCTGCCAGGCTTTGCATGACGGAGCAATCAAACAGTCCGCACACAGGGCACACACATGCACTTACTCGTGACAAGACAAGAAAATGTTTTTGGGGTGCACACAGGCAGCTGCTGCACCAATCTGAGGTACTGCTGTTGGTGCCTCTAGCCTCCTTTCTATGCTATGGAAATGCAAGTGAAAACACATATCCATGAAATTCTGTATTTTGAATAAAACTGAAACAGGGATTTTTGACCAAATTAAACTTCTTCCACTCTTTTGTTATTGGCACTTATCTAGCTAATGAGAAGTCATCTTGTTCTTCAGTTATAAAAAGCTGCTGTAAGTACATAATATGGTTAACAAAACACATGCATAACTAAGCTTAATTTTAGAAGCTGTCAGTCTCAGTTTTGAAATGCTGTGTGACATACCAGAGTCCTAGTCATACCACAGTATGAATTATGGGCAACGCTGGCCATGTTCCCACATAAAGAAGATAAAATATCAGAGCTGCTCCTTGAATTTTGCTCTTCAGCAGAAAATATTGATGTAAACAGCAATCCATCAACTTACCCACTGCAACCTAGAGCACTACCATTGTGATGAAGTACCAACAGACAGCTTTCTCCCAGAGCATCCCTCAAGGGCAGGCTGTAGCCCAGAGCATTTGCTTTGATCCATCCCACTGCCATTTGCTTGATGCTTTGTCCCTGCAGACCAAGTTTCAGATGAGCAACTGGAGGCTTTGAAAATTTGGGACAAGGCATACCTTTGACTTTTCACAGGAACTAAGCTCTTGCCCTGGTCCAAAGCATCATGAAAAATTCAAAGGGATCATCTGACAGTGCTGGAGAGGATAAATACCAGCATTTATTAGTGATATGAGTCAGGAAATAATTTCTTGCCTTGCAGAGTCAGAAAGTTTGTAGCTGTCAGATTCCCCACGGAATTTGACATTCTGTCATGAAATACACTGAATTAATGAGTGACTCTAACCTAATCATGAGTCAGAGACTCACACTGCTCCATCCTCAAGCATGATAGCCAAGGTCCTTCTATTGCCAGCTGCAGGACCTGACCCAGAATCTCAGAATAATTCAGGCTGGAAGGGACCTCCATAGGTGATTTGGGAAAACCACTTGCTCAGAGTAAGGCCTGCTGAGGTCACGTTTGTTCAGGGCTTCATCCAGTCAAGATCTGGTTATCTCCAAGGTAGGAGATCTTGCAGACTCTCTGATCATCAATTCCAGTGCTACATCACCCTTCTAGTGAAAAAAGAAATCATAATAACAAGCGAGAATTTCCCACATTGTGCTTGGTATCTCTTGTCCTGTTACTGTCTTCCTCTTAGAAGATCTTGGATTCAACTTCATACATACGCTATTTTCTCTAGCTGCTACCAAGTCTGCTGACAGTCTTCATTCTCTCTCCCTCCAAAACATTCAGTGAAGATGACCAGGTTCCTCCTTGCCACCATCCTCATTCATGATTTGCAGTCTTCCTTCATCCCTCTTTGGAGCCACTCCATTGCCTAGACCAGTGCATGAGTTCAATGCTGAAACAGAGCCAGCCCTTGTCTTCTTTTAAAGAAGTCAGAGTCATCAGGGCTCTACAACTAGGCGAGCCTTTCTGAAACAAATGCACACGGCCAGTCCTTCAGGTAGCAGGATCCAAAATTCCTCAAGCCAGAAGGCTCAAGCCAAAGTTGATTAGGCCTTCAGCAGAAGAGGACATACTGTTTTCTTGGTATTTTCTCCTCCAGGTATTTAAAATTTACTCTTTTCTCTCTTGTGGTCCCTGTGAACTTTTCCTCAGCCTGTGTTTTCTAGGCAGCTCATGCATGTGGAAATAATTTCCGCAATGCCAGTATTTCCTTTTTTGAGTCTGCTTCAGTTTAAGACAAAAAAGGATGGCCCTATTCAAGTTTGAAAGGCTATTCTGCACCACATTAAACCAATACAAATGGCCTCATGTTTTCCTGTCTTTCAGCATAATATGAGGCTCTTACCTACTTCCTCCCCTTATAAAAATATATATACAAATGCTGGGAAAGAAAAGCAAGCCCAGCAGTATGAAAGAACTACAAAACATCCTTATATTCTGCATATTGACAGTCTGGTCATGGTCAGGTTTTGATGTACACAACAGGGAATTTATATGTATCATAAAAATTAATCTATGGTGAAGTTAGAAGGATTGAATTTGTATGTCCTAAGGCAAAAAGCTGCTGCAGTAATCTAGTCTGAGATTGAAGTGTCATGTGTAACAAGTTCAGGCCTAGTAGAGACATCAATATACTGTGAGATAAGCAATATCTACCCAAAGGGCTGCTACTAGTCACTGTACCACAGGTTTATTTTTTATCTCTGGGCCACTAAGATTATGTTCACTTACTCTATTACATTTTACATAGTGACTTCATATTTTTAAAATAATTTTTCAAGAGCTGAAAGTAGAATTTTCCATTATCTCATTTTCAGAAGTAGCCTAACTCATATATTGGTACAAGGATGGTAGGGCTTATTTATTTTCTATTCTGTCATTAGAAAAATATTTGAAAAAATATTTTTCTATGTCATTTTTAGCAGCCAGGAATTGATGACAGTAATCAATCAGCTCATTATTATTATTGGAAAGAACAATTTTGGCTATAAGTCAAAGCATGCATTACAGTCTTGAGGATGCTTCCATGCAGCAAGAGTTCTGGAAAGCATTTAGGTGGCATAGTGAAATTTCCAGATGGCTCTGGGGAATAGATATTAAGGAAACTCTGCAACCTTTTGAAAGAATATTGCATGTTCTCTTTTCTCCTCAGAGTTCCAGTCTGTGAAGTTTTGTGATTAATGCCTCAACTCACCCCAAACTGTAAGGGAATCACATGCCACTCTACACTGCCATCAAGAACCCACTTCACACAGAATTTTTGGCTGGTGGTTGGATGGAGGTACAAGGGTAAAGTAACGTTCATACAGAATTGCAGAAACCTAGCCTGAAACTTTTCTCCTCTTCAGCAAAGCCCAGGGTAATTTATGTGCTTTGCTGAATTCTCTGAGTTCAGAATCTTTAGACTGGAAAGTACACAGAAACCCAAAACATCCTCTCACCATCACTAACCACTGCAAAGCTCACAAAGGACCTGCTAGAGTGCTCCCAAGGGTGCTTTGAAGTTGAAAATCTCCAGCATCTGAAGTCCAGACTTCCTCCACCTCAGCTTGAGCTGACTATAAATTCAGTCTACTCTTAACAAGATCTGAGCCCTTTGGAAAATCCCAAGATCCTTACAAGGTAGGATCTGCATAATGCTTTCTGCCAGACATTGTCACTAGAAGATCAGGAGGGTGGTGGGAAACTGCACAAAGTATCAGGACCTCATAATGCCACAGGGGAGCCTTCAGGGAGTAGTGTGAGCAAACTGCTGAGTCCTGAACCTATCAGAGGCACAAAACCAGACAGACTTGAGAAAATCTCTTCCACCTCCACTTTCAAACCAGGTAGATTTCTTCTTCCCATTTCTCCCACTGGCTTGTAACTGCTTCAACGATTGGAGATGAATTGTCAATGTTCTTGTATTCCTTTTGTGTGTATGCTCTTTGCCTAATCAGATCTGCTGCAGGGAGGTTGGACCAAATGACCCACTGTGGTCCCTTCCAACCTTACCCATCTTCCCCACAGATGATGCCTCTAATATTCTCTTAAAGAGCATCTGACCTTGATTTAGGCAGCTAATCTCAATCTTCTCACTTTGCTGTAGGCAGAGCAGAAATTCCCCTTTTCCTGTGGTTTCCTTGATCCCTGATATTGATTCTGGCTCTGACTGCTGCTCTCTGCGGTGGAGGCATCCCTCCAGGAAGAAAAAGAGAGATTCAGTGTCAGCAAAGGCCAACTTTTCCTGTCCACCAGCCCCATTAGGCTGCGATACTCATAGCAGTGCTATGATGTTTCACTGGTGACATTTCTTCCCCTCCCTGGGAAGAACTGTTTCTGCTTGGATTCTTCCTTCTTGCCTAAATAGAACACACATCACCAAGTGTTGCTTATTCAGGGAAAATTGTTATTATTCCTTTAATATGAAACAGATCAATATACCACAGACTTGGAGCAACTGAATTAGAAATTAATAGGAAAAAAAAAAGAAGATGGAGAGAAAAAAAACCCCAAATGACAAATGAAACAACCCCTGCCCTCAATCTTATGTTTAAGCCAAGAAATATATTAAAACTTGGTTTTAGCTTGTAAGTATTGGCAAGCAAAGTCAATCCTAGAGCAATCACAGAGGAATAAAATAGCAGCCATAAAACCCAGACTGGATACTGAGAGATATACTCCTGCACATCAATTTACACAATTAATAACTGCCAGAATAACTGCAATTCATTTAGGAGTTGAAATCAAATTATAAATCAGTCCTCAGCCACGTTAAACAAAAACCACCAATTTTAAAACACAATTGCTGAGTGTGGCGTTAGTAATTGTAAATTAGTAATTGTATGTTGTAAGTACAGATGCTTATCCCTTTAGGTTGCTCTCTGCGGTTCTGCATGCATATTTTGCACTACCATTTGGTCCCCAGAGGTGTCACATTCCATGTTATTTATTCCCAGGGTAGTGTATTATAACCTGCAGATTTCCATGTACCTACTTGGCCTGTTTGCTCAATGGACTCGTGCTGTATCATTTGCCCAGTGATCATATACATGACTAGCAGTCCTTCTTGCTAGGAGTCTCAACAGAAAGAGAGGGCTCTCCAGGCTGCAGCAGTGAGGTTTTGTCCTGATAGAACAACTTCCAAATACCACTGACTATTACAATGACAAAGCAAAACACATGATTCCTGTTCACAGGGCACTAGTATGTGTAGCTGTAAAACTCAACCTTCACTAAAGGTTTTACTTACGTTGCAATATTTCATGCCTACAGCTTGTTCCAGAAGGTAGGGAATGTGTTGCATCCATGACAGACATGCAGTTGCTGACTGTGATGGTTTGCTGCTCCTGAGCAGATGTGGTGAGGATGAGGCAAAGGGTCAAGCCTGTTTCCCTTTATTCTCTCTGGTTGCTCATGGCAGGTATGGCACATGGACTTCCTATCTTCTTCATCTCTTGCAACTTAGTGTAGACCTTGGATGTGACTCGAGAAACTGATCCACAAATTAACTCTATCATATTCACCTTGAGAGAAAAAGCAGCTCCTTCCTCCTTTGTATCCCTTGTAACCCTCATGCAGAGTAAGACTGAGGTTTAGTGGAATTCTTGTGTCCCTGCATTTGAGGTAATTGCTCTTCAAAAAAAGAAAGTCCCATAACACATGCAATATTCATGCACCATGGGGGTTTTTCTTCAGCTTCACTGAGCTTTGGATTAAGCTTCATATAACTTGAAACTTTCCACAGTCTCAGACCTCATTGTTCTTGGCCTTTGTGCAAGCCTGCGAGGGACCCAGCAGCACACACACACACACCACACATCCCACCCTCCCCATCCCCAGCAGGATTTCACTCAGCTCCATCTCCATCTTAATTCACCAGTTGATCTAATGATATTTTGAGTGAGGCCAATTCCACATTCGCTCATCAATACTGCATCTCACATCTCAGCCCTAGAGATTTCTATATTTATCTTGCCTAGGATTGCAGGGAAGGACATAAGGAGACTGTAAGTAGTTTGCACCACTCTCCTTGACTTATCAAGGGCTTCTGGTATGGAAACAGTGCTGGCTCTTTGGAAATTAATTTGCAAAACAAAAATACGTACAGACAGACACACCAAGTTCCCATACAGTATAACATAATACATGATATATGATATGTGGCTGAAAAATACTTTGCTTACATTTCTTTACATATCATGTAATACTGATATTTCTGTCCATGGTAAAGCAGGAAGTATCTTTCTACAGTATTTCCCTGATGAAAATAGGAAGGTACATCTTCAGTGCACATCTACTATGAGTAACACTTCATGCATGCCATACAATTATCTGTATTTCAGGTGAAATCTATGGGACACCACTTGAAACATTTATTCTACCTCCATTTCCTTCAGGATCATTCTAGATTATGCTATCTAGTTACTTCGCCTTTATAATACAATTTTTAAGCACTTACTTGGACAGCTATCAAGTATCCTTTAGGACTCCCACAGACAGAGAAGCAGATTCACTGTAACCATCTGGGGCCAGAACTATGATTAACTTTCAAGTCAGTGTGCCTGTAGGAAAGGACTGTATTTTAGAAACATTTCTTCCACTTCAACCAGAAAAAAAACACCCAAAGTTTAAAAATGGCCTCTGGATTTGGGTGCCCAGCATGAGACATTTTTTCTGTCAGGCATGCAAAAATCACTGATACTTACAAAATTTTGGAAGCTGGTGGTCTCCTGTCCCTAAAACAACAGAGATCCTCTCTCCCTTACAATGGCAACTGAGTTCCATTCACAGCTCTTATGGAAATTACTCATTTGACACATGGTAATAGGGTCTAAAATCACAATGTCCTTTTGTAATGCTATGACCTGCCTTTCCTGCTGTTTTTTGCATCATTAATCTTCAGGTTTTGGTTTCATTGATTTTATCTGCTGTTTCAATTTACAAGGGAATGACAGGCACCTCAGTTGGAGTGTTTGGGATGGGTAATCGCTCCTCATTTGCCTAAGAAATTCTCTAGCTGTTTCTGTCACACTGTAAGACTGTCTGGAGACCTCTAAGGCCTCTGATCTATACCTGCAAGCTTTCCTGATCCCATAAGCCAAGAGCTCCTTGACTCCAATAAAACAGGATCTCTTCATTGCTTGACAGAGCATCTCCTACAGTGGCAGTCTGCATGCTTTTACCCCTGAGCACCCCAGCTGCTCACACCTCACAGACGTCCCTCTGCACCTACCAGTACATCAGTCACCCCTACCACCAGCAACCGCATCCACTTTAACTTTCAGCAAAGGCACCTCCTTCCCTGCTTTCCCCTGCCTGATCATCACATTTCATTGTCTTTTAACTTCCTGGTGCATTCAGAGGAACATAAGCTTCACAGGTGGATGGTGAGCAGTCTATGAATGAAAATAGACTGGTTGAAGTCCAAATAATGGCTGTGTAGTCACAGGTAGACCAACCCAAAGAAGACCCTTCCTAAGTGAGTTCACGTACAGCTCATTGGACTTCGGTTGGGAATAGTGTCAGTGCTTTAAGAAACTTGAGAGAGCTTGTTTATGACATATTCCTTTTAGCCCCTGAACTACTTTCATTCTCCCTCAAACCCAATTTCAGTCAGATTACTCATGTGCCAACTTGGACTGGATGCAATAGTGGGACAAAAGGGGCTGTACGGAAACAATGTAAGCCCCACATGTTAGTTGTGGGGCTAACAGGTGAAGACCAGGCTAGGGAGGTATAGGTATACAGATGTTCCCTGGTTTCCAGCAGCTGAGGCTACTTGCACCTTTGCAGAAATTATGGACTGAGAACAGGGTGCTGCTATCTCAGCTTGTGTCAAAGAGAGGCAAGGTCATCTTACGGCTTTGTCTCAAGAGTGTTTGCAAACATCTGGAAGGAATTTGGCTCAGCGTTTTCAGAGTCCACATGCTAGCAGGTGTCTGCAGTGCTGAAAATAAGCCAGCACCTTGCAGCAGCCTACTTTTGTAGGCCCAAAGTGCCAAGGAGAAGTAAATCCACTGTGGGGATGACAGGGCCCGTTTAGCTGTGCTGGTATAATGCAAAGAGTGGGGTAGCAGGGCAGTGGAGAGGTTGTGTAACTGTGCAGCTCCCACATTCACACTGCAGCTGTCACGAGACTCAGAGCCAGCCATCTACTGATGCTGTTGGCAGGCATCAAGAGGACAATGTCCTAAGGAAAACTTCCCAAAACTTTGAAGACGCCTAGACTGAGGGAAGAGTGGTTCTTTGGACGGTCTCTGGCAGGAACTGGGATGAAGAACTTCAGTTAACATGAAGTACACCAGCTTGTACACACATACCTTCTCTTACAGAGACTCTGGCAAAAGTATCAGAGTGTGTAGAGTATCTTATTCTCAAGGTAGAATTTTCGGCCAACAATGTCAGACTGTTTTGTAATCATTAATTAGTCAATCTGAATTATTTCTGTGAAATAGAAAGACCCCATGGACATGGGTCACTTCACCCCAGCCTTGAAGCGTAGTCACAACTGGAGTACAGCATCAGCTGAGTAGTAATATGCAATGACATCTTCTCAAGTTTAAAAGGAAGTGAAGACTATCACCTCTAGTTGAATTTCATGAGGAGTGTGGGAGGCTCAAGTGCAAACTTCAAAGTGAAGCTGTGTTCAAACACTCAAACTGGACCTGGTGGGGTTAAGATTTGCTTTGCAAAGCAGCTGTCATTCTGTCACAATAATATTGCTCAGGACTGGGAGTGATCAGGGTAGCAAGGCAGGTCAGAGTCTACATGTTGCAAGAGCTTTGGCTTCTCTGTCAATAGCTGAATCAGCCTGAAAATAAATCTTAAGAAAAAAATCCCCAGCTCCCTTCCAGGCTGCTGGAAGCCCACATGGGCCCAAGAAGTCCTTGTTTGCACTGTTCTCCATCCCTTCCAGTACATCTATGCAGATTCTCAGGGCAGGAGCAATCTCTGGTCAGCTCTTCCCTATTTAGGGTAATATTTAATCCTGCGTTTACCTGAAAGCCACTTCTGATGCTTGTTCTTGGGTCAATAATTTCTGTAACAGCAACAGATGAAAACACTCAGCATTCTCTCACATGACTAATAACATTTCCTTTTCAACAGTCAGCAGGTGAAGAAACTCAGCAGTAAAGTTCTTCTGCACATAAGGACCCAGAATAAGACAACTCCTGCCTTATCAAGAGAGCATATGTATTGAATCCATTCCTTTCAGTGAAGGCAGAAGGGAAAGTGTTAATTATTCTTTGAGGGATGAATGAAATGCACTGTACAATTAGCACCTTCTGTGCTCCTGCCTAATGACAGGCTTAACTTAAGCGAATTCTCTGTACTGTCCTATGTATCACCTTTCCTCTGACATTATCTTCCTTTTCTTGGCTCTCTACGTAGAATTTTAATGAGATCTTAATTGTTTTTCCATCAGCTGCAAGGATTTCAATCCCAAGTCATATGTTGGTTGTCATGCTACAGAAGGTGGTATGGGGAGCTGTAGAGATGTTCTCTTGCTAAAACGGAGCCGGAGGCAGCCCCCACACCTCGCACTGCATCCCAGGGAAGGGCTGTCTCTGTGTTTCCAGTGCAGGCCCAGAGACTACAGCTTGGATTTCTGCAGTTACACAGTGGGGACAGGACGGGAAAAATCAGTCACGCAAATGACCGCCACCACCTCCCTGCAACTCCACTGGTTGCAAGGAGGTTTGAGGTGCTGGTTTCTGCATCTTCCTCACAAGGGTTTGCACTCAACACCGTCAGAGGACTTGCAGGTGCCTAATGAGCTGTACACCAGCCTCCTATTTTATGTCCTTACCATTTACTAGTCATTTGCATGCTTTTGTCTTTTGTTTCATCATTCAGATCATCTTCAGTAGTACAGCCTATTCAAAACCCATTTACTTACTTCTCTTAAATGGTTTCAAGGGCACTTCCAAAGATATCAGAGATTCCCTGAAGCATCATGAGGAAAATAGGATGTTTCAAGAGCAATAGGTGGAGGTCACCATATCTACTGACCATGGGGAACATGAAGGGTTCCTTGGTATACAGACCCATGGCGTGGTGCCGTTACGGAGAAAGATGCTATGTGATAGGATTGCTTTGTATGGTCATCAGACTGCATGAAGATAAATTTCAGATTTCATTTACAGAGATGCTGCCCTATAGTTCACTACCAAGACATTTTACCAGCTGACACTACCTGTTGGACCTGGTACTAGGTGTGAGGGTGCAGGGCCTGTGAGCAGGGGTGGCATCACAGCAGGCAGGCAAGCCCTGAGCACCAGGGCTCTGAGGCTGATGGGAGAAGTCCCAGACACAGAAAGTGAATCTTGGTCTCTATACAGGGCTCCCACAGGGCTTCAGAGTCTGCACTCAGCAAAAGGCCAGGAACCTAAAATCAAAGATTAATTAATACCTCAGACTTCTGTAATATTCACTCCTGGGTCCTATATATAACTTATAATCAATGGTCTGGAATTATGTTAGCAAACAGCAGCATTTAAGAAATGAGGAAACTGAGACACATGTTGCTGGTCTGAAGAGTATAAAATCAGAGGAAAATACAACTTGAGGTCTTAGAGAAAAGTAGTTTCAGGGCCAGGAGGAAAACCTCAGCTTCCCACACTGAATCCTGTGTTCCTCAACTGGACAATGCTACACAGGCTAGCCAGCCATGTTTAATCAATACTTACATATTTTTGTTATTCATCCATGAACTCAATATTTATTAAAATACTTCTCACTGCCTTGTTCCTGCACACTACTCTATTTCAGCATGCAGAGCATTCAATGACAGTTTCCATGTAGCTGTCTGCTGTAATCACATCTTCTGCCCTCCCAAAATATGTCTTTCCCTTACGGGAAAGAGTATGGAAGAAATAGCATCTTTTATGTCATAGCTGCTGTGTGACAACTATGTGGTTTCCATCTACACCATACACTCATTATAAATATTCACTTTTTGACAGCTAGAATCTTCCCTTTGGGGCTTTGGTGCCAATCCAAATCCCAGGAAAGTGTAAGAAAACAAATTAATTAGCAGGCACTGGAGAGTGTGAATGTTGCCCAAAGGTATACATTGGCAACTAAATATGAGAAGCCTATGATGCTTATTAAGTGACTAGAGCTTGGCTGGTTGGCAAGAACACAGCTCCTGAACCAGGGAGCAGTGGGCAGTTCTGCAGCTGGAAGCACAGCCGGAGCTCTGCAGTGCATCTTTCTGCATGCTGGGCATATCTCCTGCTCCACTTAGGGGTGACATCAGGAAGCTGCCTCAGCATTTGAGGTAGGTGCTTTACATTTGATCAGTTGCTACAAACGAGATAGGCCAGAGTCTCCACACTAACAGGCAAGGCTGTAAGATAACCACACAATAACCTTCAGCAATGGGCTGCTTCCCACTTTGGCATCCACAGAGCATCTTAGCCATTCAAACAGGGCTCTAATTTTGATCACTAATAGGAAGATGCAAGGAAGCTGATGAGACCCAAAAACTTTGTTTACTCCCTCTTTCTCAGACTATTTTTCATTAACCATGAAAAATATTCAAATGAAAGCAAACACTGCAGTTACGAGGGAATCTTTAATTCACTGACAAGAAATGCTGCCTTCAGGACCTCTTTCATGACCATTATAAATAGAAAGCCACAGCACTGCAAAATTGAAATCAGTACTGACAGTTCAGCTCTTGCCTTCTTCAAACAAATTGCCAACATGTGTAAAAATTTAAGTATTCAGAGAGATAACACACTGTTTGCTCAGTGCACCTCATCTGTAATTTATAGATTGCTAATGCTGGCATCACTTGAACACTCTACTCTTACTTAAAAAATGTGCCCCTTGCCTAGAGCTTTAGACAAATTATCTAATTTCCCAACAAGCCAGTAACATTCAACTGAGTGCTGCTACTAGAGCAGAACAAAATATGTTCCTGTTGTATCACAAATGGAGGACCTTTGAGTCCAGAACTTAAATGTCAAGGTGCAGGCAGGGGCTGATGCATTTGTCATACCTTACATTTCTGGATTAACTCCTCTTTCAAAAGCATAACTATACTTCTGAGATATGCAAAAGCAAGCAAAAAGATGGCTATACCAGCTCTGGCCTACACCACCAGATACTTTAATCTAGATAAAATGTAATACTCATGTAATAAGCAAAGTCCAAAAAATGTCAATTTAAAAATTCCTCTGAATATTTTATGTCAACTGTGTCTTATGCCAACATGCTCCCCATTCTCCTTTGTACATCTTGCTCCCCCTCCAGTTACATTTTCTGGTGTCGTGTACTTTTTAACCAGGAGGAAAGATGTTTTACTTTTTCTACACAAAAAACTCTCAGCAACATTTTGAAAGCAGATACCTTTAACAAACAACCTCAAATGAAATTGCGAAAGAGTCCCACTTAAAAAGCAAGCATGCAAACAAAAATCCATGTAAGTCCCTGAACAAGCCCCATCTTGAGAGAGAGCTTGAGAGAGAACCCTGCACTGGGTTGAGGGTATGATTAAGCAGTGATAACCCCAGAAACTGGAAAGCTTCCCAAGGGTTTAAGAGATCTTTAAACATAATTCCCTCTGCAACCAAAACTTGAACTCAGTTCCGTGGAACTAGCCTGTTCATCCTGGTAACCTCATGTTAAGGCACCATGTGAAGTACCTGGCTTTTCAGGCTAAGACTTCCTGGTCTGCTGACAGAGAGCTGCAACACGGCCGGTGCCGTGCGGAGGAGCTGCGAGGTGTCTGAAGGAGGCAATTAGCAGCAGGCTGATGCCTGTTGATACCTGCACTGTGTGTGAAGGTGAAAATGCAGGTAATGTGGATAGAGCAGGAGCCCACACACATAAGGAGGGGCTGTGGGCTATTGAGGCATGGACAGCTAATGGAAATACCCTCTGCAGTGCCATGGAGCAATGATACACCTCCAAGGCAACCACCCAGCTGGCAGGGCTTTTGGGCCCCTAGGAGGATCCATCCTCAGGAGACATAGAGAGAGGTGATGTGTTTAATCACACAACAGAAATATTTCTGGCTATGCACATGCATGTACGGAGTCCCCTGACTGGGGAGGAAGCTGGCATCTATGAATCTCCCAACCAAATAGGGTACATAAATGCACACACGGTCACGTGTGCTTTCCTCATGGTCTGTGTGTGTGCCTTACCTGGCTTTATGAGAGGTTGCATCAATCAGGTTGGTATCCTCAACTTCCAAGGAAGGAATGGATAAAATCTCCAACAGATCTTGGATTTTGGAAAGCTGTCAGACTCGCCTAACATAAAACACAGAAAGTGTATCATGAAACACTGAATATGGTACTTTTCTTCCATTATTTCTGAAAAAGGTAATTAATGTCCTTGCCTGTGCTGTAGAAAACTCTGAGACAAATCTGTCCTTCAGGTCACAGGAAGTGGTGACGTATAGGCAAAAATAAAATCAGTATTGCATTCAGTTCACATCTGTGTGGTTCCCACTGCTAGAGCCAAGATTATTTTTTTCCTTTAATTTTAATCATGCATGCGGAAAATGAGAACTATGTAGCACACTCCTTCCAAGCCAGAGTGGCAGACACCCTGACTCCTCTTCCTTACCAACAGCCTTTTGGGGCCACACCATCCCTGACCATTCCAGAGCACAGCTTCACTGACAGCGTACACAACTTGACAAGCAAAAAGTACAAGATGGTGAAGGAATTTTCTTCTCTCCTCACCCCCACCTTTTAGTAGCACTGAACCTATATAAACAATTTATATCATTGACTTTGTGAGTAGATGAGCCTTTTCATCTGGGAATACTACTTCATTTAAAATAAGGGATTAGAAACCCTTCACAAGAGACAGGTAAAACTACCACAGACACATCATTCCCAAATATACCTGAAAAAAAAACAAAAAAAAGGAAAAAGATAGCAAGAGGCAGAGATTGACCAAGGGACCTACAAGTGCTTTTTTCCATTTCTAGCTGCTATGGGCTTCCTTGGAGAGAAACAGTTGCTGTCTCCCAGAAGTGATGGAAACCCTGGCTTTGCCCCGGCTTGAAGCTGAGCTAAACTGGAGGGGTGAAATAACTTACAAGAAGTACTGATTGCTCTCTCGTTAATTGAAGTAAGATGCTGGCCCACAGGGCCCCTCCACTGCTCCTCGGCAGCCAGGGCCAGGCAGAGACATAAGTGAGGGGAGCAGAGTGGGGGGCAGTGCTTTACTCTCCCCAGGGTTCCCACAGGGGAAAACGAGCTGCTGAGGAGAAGCAACACCTCACATTATTCCCTTTGTATCTCTTGCAAGGAGCACAGTGGGCAAGCAAGCAGCCTGTCCCATGGCAGGGAGGGAAGCTGCCTTAGTCAGTGTGCCAGGAGTCAGTGCTGCTCCCTGCACTGTGAGAAGATGGAGGGAGATGTGTCCCCCTTCTGTCTTGGAAATAAAATGCTTCTCTTAATCATTTCAGTGTAATAATGAAACTTTCCACTCAGGCAGAGCATACAAGACCTCTCGGATGCTCTCAAAACGTCTTCCTTAGATTTGTTGTGCAAAAAGGCACCATAAACTACAGGCAAACCCAAAGGTTTTCTCTTGGTGCTGGGAGTCCTCACCTCAGTGCATCCCCACTGGAGCTTCACAAACTGTGAAAATTGTTCTCTTTTGTTTTTTCCTAATGATGCCATGAAACCAGGACACAACACCAGGGCAACTAACTGCAAATATTGAGCTTCAAAAGATCACAGCTTATATGAGCTCTGACAAGTTTCCATAGATGTTTTCTTTTACTACTGTTTAAACCCACTGCAGAGTCCTTATGCATCCATATAGGTAGTCCTGGAGTGGATTTTATGGAGCAACACAAGATCTCCAAGACAAACATGGGCCGCCCTGGTCTGACAACAGAAAGGGGAATATAAAAGAAGATTTCAAGGTCATTTCCAAGCCAATAGTAATTTTTTTTTTTCTGCTTGCCAAGAGACACTGATTAAATAGTCACATCTTGTTAGAACTACCTTGATACAAACATCTATTACAAAATTTTCTGTTCATAGCATATAAACTTCTATAAAAGTTCAGCAAAAAATTCATGTGAATTCAATCAATGACCTGGAGAACAGGGGAAAAAGGGTATTCATTTTTTTGCACCAGTAATTTGTATAAATTCAGCAAAAAAACTGCATTTTACTGTCAGTCAACATACAAGTTCTTTGTATGATTTGGGGGGGCATGACACCCAAATTGCCTAATTTCAGTGATTCAATGCATCTTCTGCCAGTCAACAAGAGCTTTCAGCCTAGACAAAGACTAAAATAAAGCATACCAAATAAAAGCCATGGACATGTAATTGTCATTTCCCAAAAGCATCTTTCAGTCCCAGCTTCTCAGAAAACTACCCAAGCATTAAAGCTGCTGCCTCTCAGGGAAACTAATTATAATTAAAAAAAAAAAAAAAAAAGGGGGGGGGGGGTGCAACCTACATATCTAGCTGAATATATAAAGGATAATTGTGTCATTAAAACTAACAACATTTGAGATGGCAAAAGAATCACAAGGCAAGAATGGATGTGCTGGACACCATCAGGCTCCCATCAGATTATTCACGTAAAAATGCAGCCATCACCAGAAGAATGTAATCCTTGTGTGCTTCCACTGATACGGCTCAGATGTGCATGCTGGTATTTCTGAGCTCTTGCAGAGCTGAAAGTGTCAGCAATTCATTGTTTGCTGTCTGGACTGAACTGACTCTTCGAGCTCCTTAATGATACACAGACGGCCAATGCTTCATCCACCAAGGCATGCTGATTGCCATCCAAGTAAGTATAAGCTTTCACACAGTTCTAAAGCAGGGTCCTCCTCACATCGTCCAAGGAACTGCTCACAAAGACTCCATTTAATCAGTGCAGCTCCACCTTTGTGGCACAGCAAGACAATCATCCTTTTAAGAAGAACTAAGTCCTGGAATCAAGGGAAGCCAGCGGGTGCTGCGAGGAAGGCAGACGGCAGAGGGTAGGTATGCTTTCTGGTCATAATTTATCATGAAAAAGAGTCGCTGTCTCTAGCCATACAATTGCACAGCCCCAAAGAAATCATGAGAGCATATTTTCTGAATAACTTCAGTCATTCCCTCGTCTAACCTTGCCAACAAAAAGCTCGATAAGACAAGTTCTTCTGTCAGCAGCTGAGCTAACAAAACTCAGCTTCCAATGGATTTGTTACATACCCTGACAATACTGCTGAAACCAGCCTACTACCACCCTGTTACACCTTTGGGTTTACTCTGCACCCCCCACTGACAATATTCTCAGGATTTCTGATGTTTCCTCATCCTTCAAAAATAGTCATGTCCCTGAAAAACTGACACTGAATGATACCTTGCAGGTATCCCTCCCTTACTGCTGTCACCTATTCATTGGGGGGATCTCACTTATTTCTCTTTCCTGTCTGACACCCTACAGTTCCCCTCCAATCCCTTGCAGGTCTCCAGTGACATCTTTGGCTCCCACAAAACCTTTACTTCTCCATTGCTTTGAGGCAAGCCAGAAACAGCCTGTACTCAAACTGGTTTAAAACCTTTCACAAAACGAGGGGGTAGATGGCTTTCACACATTTGGGCATACAGAAAGGACAATGGCTGAACGATCATGGCTTTACCTTGAGGGGGCATTAATCAAGCCTTTGGAAAATTTCCACCAGACTTCATGAAATTCATAAAAATGGTAATGCCTTTGAGAGGTTTTCCTTTCTTTCCAGATTGGCTGAAATTTGCTGACAGTTTGAAAAGTTACATGGAGGAGCAGGGGGGGACCAACAGATGGACAGACAGACATGGCAACTGTATAAGCCTCATTTCTTCAGAAAACCACACTAAAAATAGAAGAAAAATACAGTGGCTGACAGATTTAATTAACATAAGCATACAAGGTTTTTATTCCATTAGCATTCTTACTGGTCTAACTATTGCATGAGAGGTTTAGTTGCCATTTCTGATAGAAAATAACTCAGCTGTGCAGCATTCTGTCTGCAGAGTCCCTCAGACTCTGAATTCCTAAGCAAAAGACATCCTTTCCCACTGCTTCTTTGCATTAGTCAAGAGTTGCCTGTAACAGACACAGAGCAATCTCTTAAACTTTCCCTGTGGATTTTTTCCTTCTCTCTGTTTATTCGTATTTAACTTGGAAGAGCTGCAGACTGAATAAGGATATTAAGACTGACATTTGAAACAATGCGTTATGTACTAAGGGTATAAATCAAAGTCATGATGTCAGTGGAAAGACTCTCAGTAAATTCAATCAGTTTGGAGTGTCAGTTAATAGAGAGTAGAAACTCTTGGTGAGAAAGTATCAGAGCATCTCATGTGACTGAGGTCCTCCGGGCAGCTGAGTTGGGCCACCCTTTGTGTGCTGGGGCCAGGCAGAGTGAATCCAAGCAGCACCATGCAGTGACTTGCAGAAATGCTAACCTGAACAAGCCCTCCAGTAATACAACTGTTAGGGCTGTTTCTAGCAGTGGTACAGATTGTGATACCTCTTCTTTCGAGGGATACAGTCTAAAAAGGTTGTATGCCCTCATAACACCTAAAAATGAATAAAAATACTCCTTTGCTCAATCTTTGATTTTGGGATTAAAGTTCCTGAGTTATCCTTTCAGCCTCACCTGTAGCTAGGATGTCTTGTCTGAATGTTGCCTTCAATTTTTAACACCTTGACCACAGATCAGATACATTTTTCTCCAGTAATTCAACACAGCCTTTAGGACACTACTAGACGATACACTAGAGTCATCTAGGGATGTAGAGGGACTTGTCCAAATGAAGTGGAATTTACCTTAAGGAAAAAGCCACTACAAATTCCACCTGAAATTCACCTTGGAATGTCTTTGATAAATGGTGAGCAGATCTTGTTTGGGTAGGAGTATGAAATTAATTCCATCCAAATATCAGAGGTGCTCATTCTAAGGGATACTGACATGTCAGACACAAAGACAGAATGAGCAGGTTTTGGCTGAACCATTATTCAAATTTTGTCTCTGTGATGGCAGCAAGGCAACTAAGAGACCACACAGATAATTGCAGCAATATGCAAGGATAGCGGAAACTAAAATTGCTATAATTCGTTTAAAAGTGCCTAATCTTCCGCCTAAGGAAATTAATGTCATAGAAAAAGATTATCTGAGATAGGATACTGCTGGGAGAGTTCAGATCTTTTTTCAGATCTGCTGCTCTGTTCCAGGCAGGCTTTTTTTTTTCTCTCAACTCATGCAGTGCAATCATGCTGAGGAGTTCTTGAACATTTTGTGACCCTAAAGTTTGTCCCTTATTTGGTTTTGCAGATGCAATCACTTTACAGGGTCCCTAGCCTTCCCCAGGGGTATGGACAGACCCCACAGCCCTACGGAGACTGTGAGATTCACCCTTGCAGCCTTACTGGTTTGGGTTAGCACCCTGCCAGATGACCCAGACGCAAGCAGTCACATCCTGCTTCTGTACACCAGCATCTACATTCAATTCCAACATGCCAGCTCGCAGCCCTCAAAGCAACATTCTTCAAAGCTTTCTCTCTGCTGCTTCTCCTGCAAAACACTGTCTATGGGAAAGGAACAGACAGATGTCAAGGTCAGCCCATGACTGACAGTCAACAGCTTTTACTTCTCCTCCCTTGCTCACTCTTGCTCTGTTACTGACAGTTCAGCCTTTCCACAGCCATTAGTCTCCTTGACTGCTACCCCAGCCATACATTTGCATTGTGAAAATTTGAGAGCAGGCCTGTCTTCTTGGTTATTTGCAGATCTTCAATGCACACAGACACTGCAATGACATGAATACAGGTCAGCAGCCAAGTCAGTGACATGGGACCTTTTGGAAAAGGAGCTCACATGACATATGTGAAAAATTCAAGTCCTTTCAGAGATTTCTGTGATGATTAATAAACTCCATCTCAGCAAAGCCACCTTCTGCTGTGAGTATTTCAATGGCATGGAAGCTTCAGAGAGGATTTTTGGTTTTCCTTTATCTTTTGATATTTGTCACACCAATCTGATATGAAGTCTTGCACTTCTTTTCAACAAACTTCATGATGCAGGCAGGAAGAAAACACAAACATTATAACTACTTGTGAGATTTTCCTGGGACATGAGACAAAGAAAAATCAAGACCTAAACCTAGCTACGGAAAAGGAAACAGTATAACTGTTGTGAGGTGCAGCGGAGACTCTTGGGAGTTGCAAGGATTTGGTCTTTCCAAAAGGAGGAGTGCAAGCAACTAGAAAAATAGCCATAAAATTATTTATTTTCAGGCAAATGGCTGAATCCTCAATTTTACAGGTTGCAGAGACCTGAAGAGAAGACATCTGTATGTTTTCATAGCTTGTGTTTGGGTAGTTACTCATCAGAAAAAGTTAGAGGATTTTGACACTTTGAGTATACCATAAAAACCCATTTTCCTCTTGCATCCCTTACAAATAAGTATCTTGTACCTTCCTCTTTCATTCTCTGTGTTGTAAATAAGGAGGATAACTATTCAGGAAGAGCATGAAGATGATAGTCAAGTTTGTGTACCAGCAGCCAAAAATTTTCTGGTTGTTCCGAACAACAGAAATCTACTTAGAAGGCACCCAGATGCTGGAAAGGAAAACAAGAAGTGTCAGTGGGCAAGAGGGGAGCCTGGGGCCCTCAGAGATGTGCCATCCCAAAAGCTCCCTGACAAAGCTCTGTAACTATTCAACAGCCAGAAAATGCTAAAGCTGACTGAAAAGCTGAAGGAGAAGACAGGATGGGAGGAGGAAGACCTTGGCACTGTATGGAAGTGGACACTTCCATATGGATGAACGTTTCACCAGAAGTCTCACCACATTTCTCCTTGAGGTATGCACAGACCAACTCTACAGGAAATGCTGTAAGATGAAGCAGCCTCTAACTTTAAATAACTTTTACATCAAAATCCCAGGTAATGTTGCAGCACTACAAAGCCTCTTTGAAAGCCCTCGCTGAAGCAGAAATTTTCACCTCACAAGAAAGCCAAGAGCAGGAGTTCCTGAAAAAACAGGCCAAAAGCAGTTTCCTTGTAAATAACACTAATGTCAGATAGTCTCCTGGACCTCAAAGAGAAACCAGTGGGCCAAGGACCTGGTCACTGGGCTGTACTGGTCCAAGGGATGCTGCTCAGGATATGAATCATAGAAGCAGGACGGCCACATTCTGTTCTGAGCACACTGTTTATTTTTCCTCCTCCTTCAGTCCTGGGCCTCTCTGCTGTGCCTGCCACCAACGCTGCCAGCTGCAGAGGTTATAAGGTGGACAACTGTCAACAGGAACTGAACTATAATCACAGCAGCTCCTGAAGCAGCCATCAACTGGCAGCCAAGTTCAGAGAGGAGCCAGAAATAGGTCAAAAACTATTCCTAAAACTGACCGTTTTTTTCTGTCAATGGGAGTACAAAGCATGGAAAAGTACTATTCTGATTTGGTTATCTCTCCATAACCACTTGCCTTATGTAGAAGTAAATCACTGGCCAAAACCAGCAGCTGAGGAAAAGCAGGCTTCCTACTTGGCACACACCAGCCTTGAGGCAGTTTTGGTATGTAAAATCAGTTAATAGAGAAGACCAGCTCTGCCTCCATATCAGTCTTGAAGACTGTGTGATAGACTCTGAAGCAACAAACATATTCATTTTACACTCAGGAACTTTGTCCCTGATTTTCTGGTCAAAGACAAGAGGGCAGGTTCAAGCACAGTATTTAAACTGCATGACACAAGGGTAGAACTGTAGCCCCCGTGGTGCTGTTCATCTCACACCCCTCAATGAAAGACTAAGCAAGGAAGCCCTGGCTAATTTAAGCACAGTAGGAACTTGACCACTGCCTTCCATGGGAGCAGAGTCTCATTGCACAGTTATACTGACACCTACCCAGCCACTGAGTTTTTATAGGATGCAAGCAGACCTAACATGGGTGATACTATTTTTCCAATGAGTGCCCTTATTAACAGTGACACCATGGCTTGTCCAGACAACACACAACTGTGCAAAGGTCACCTTGAAAGGAATTGTACTGAAGATTCCAGTCCTCTCTTAGCTAGAAGATGCAATTAAAAGTGTATTACTTTAAATACCTCCCAAAGTCATGCCCTCATTGCTGCAGGATGTTGGGAAGGCAGATATTTAAGGGACTCCTTCATTTGTCAGGCTCATCATAAGATATGTTATTAATGCTTAAAAAGGTTTCCTTTGTGAAATTAGCCATTTAGAGCAGCAAGGTAGTAGGACTTATACAAGCAAGCATGCTCCACCAAAAGCAAACCTGAGGTTAACTGGTACACACAGCAGAGTGCCCAATATGACCAGAGCTTCTGTGAGGAAATAATTGCACAATATAGCCTCTCTGAAACACATTAATGTTCAGTGTTCCTGCCATGGGTGTAATTTTCCCTGACCACACCAGCCTTGAGCCCAGAGGATGTACACCTTCCAAAGCCCTTTTGCTCCCCTTGCTCCTTGGAACAAGATCAGCCTGGGTGTTCAGGGACCTCCTATGGCAGCTGTGGCTTCCCACAGGATCCAGGTAGCCAGCAGGCAGGGAAGTGGCATAACAAAATACTATGTTTGTATCAAGCCAGAATCACCTTGCCCCCACTGGACAACTTCACAGGCATTTTACAGAGGGTGTCTTGTCTTTTTGTCACTCTTGCTGTTTCATACGCTGGAGCTACCTTCAGGAGGTACGGCAGATATACCACTCCTCTGGGAACACTCTGCCCTTAACAGGGCGAGACCATAACACAAGCTGGAAGAATGGTGAGATGAAGAAAATAGTTAGTTTTCCTACACGCTCCAGAGAATGCTCTTGAGCACAAGTCGGGGTTGAGCATTAGTTTCTAAAATCGTAGGGCTGCCTATGTCAGGAACAACACTTTCACCCAGGCTATCAGCTTTCTCAGGCCAGTTAAGGTTTGTAACTCTGTGAGCAGAGCAGCAAAAGTTTCCTAGCCCTGTCAGTATCCCAACAAAAAAGCCCCAGTGACTTTTGTCAGGTCATCTTCCAGTCACTGGAAGCATTGGCCCAGGATGGAGTGAGACACTTCCATTCCCCAGACACTGAGCATTGGTCCAGCTGTTCCCAAATTCAGGGTTATGACCCCGTTAGGGCTTCAGGAATTATGAGAGTATTTACAACTAAAGTTCAGTTGCATCCAATATCTATGCTAGCGCTACAGACCCAGAGTCATTCACACCCACTTCTGCTTCCCATCCCAGTGTTCCCTCATCTTAGTCTTCTTGCTGGCTTTTAAGTAAGGAAGAAGAAATAGGCACAGTAGTATGGCATTTCCAGTATCTAGTTCTCAAAATTTTAGTTACTATGAAAAAATTCCCCAGTTAGTCTAGATTCACATCAGTATTGCCTTTATTTTAGCAAGCACTTTACCTAAGAGAAGAGAGTGAATATGAGAAAATTTGGCTCCCTTGATACTGTTAGTATAGTTAAAAAACTTGGCTGGTGAAGAAATAGTACCTCTGTCAGTGGCTTCATAGATAAAGTAACCTGTCTCAAATAATAAGAAGCATACATGTTATTAGAAAAAAATAAACACAATTTCCTTGTCAAGGAGCTATAGAACTCCTCTCTGAAGCAACTTCTCTCGGGCCATATGACAGCAATCTACTCATGTACTAGCAATATGCTAAAGTGGGAAGCAGACAAAACAAACATTAGACAAAGGATCAACATCTCCCTGCAGGAACTTACAGATGCAACCAGAAATTCTTTACGTACCAGGCATGTGAGGAAAACACTTATTTTAAAAAACACATCCTGATAACAGCTTAATACTAAATAATCCCAAAGCCTGTAGAGCTGCCCTTCACTCTCTGCCCTAACAAATCTCATTATTCAATCTACACAATGTATTTTGGTAGTATAAAGAAATGAGGAAATGGGGAAGAAAAAGAAAAAAAAACCAGGAAAAAAATGGAGACGGATATTTATGCCAGCTGGATCTGTTATTCTCTAGGATTAAGGAAGCCACAGCACCCCAGGAACAGCATTGACAAAAATTCCCCAAATACTTCTGTCTTTTGCCGAGCGCATCAAAAAGTTGTCATTGACTTTAACAAACACAGCTCCAAAATGTTGAAATAAAATCATCCTTAAAACTATTCACCCACTTTTCTATGTCAATTACATAGTTATGTGCTATAACTATGCTAGTTAGTTCTTTTTGCACCAGGATCTACCTGGAAGACAGGCAAGTTTGGTTTGCACCTCTTTTATGGATGCCTGAAACCACTAGGATGCTCCCATGTGACCCTGCTAAAAGGGATTTTACTGTGCTCCTTGGAGGGGAAGCGATACGGAAGCCTTGGTACAGCACAGGACTTTGTGTTTACGAAGTCCATGAAATTCAGACAGATATATGGTGATCATGCTGATACTACAGCTAAGAGTCATCAGTCCTCACTTTCTTCTCTAACTTGAAGTAATTCACAGCAATTTATACATCCTAGACAGTTTCCACCATGCTTATCATTTTAAATAATTTCAAATATGTAAATAACTAACTTAGATGCAGAAAAAAGGCAGAATGCTACAGTGAAACAAATGCTCATGCTACTCAAACAGGCAAGGACAGTCCTCACCATTAGCAACGGTGAGTGACACAAATTTGATGCCTCATCTGCTACAAACATAGATTGAAAATAAGTTTAGAAAGAGTGTTTGGAGCTCAACATGTGCCCCAGCACAAGTTCAGGCACAATTCTAATGTCCTTTTTGGTTTTAAAACTCACTCATAACAGGGCAAGACGGAAGGAGAGCTGTGGCCTCTTTGAGATGATGTAGGACAAGCCATCCTGGAATTACCCTGGAAAGAGACTGCTGCAGCCAGAGCCAAGGCAGGCAAGAGTTTGATGATACTAACTAGTCCAAGAAAGAAAATATAGAAGATATAAATCAAAGATCAGCGACAGCTTTGGAAATCAGCTAGTACATTACATCCCGCCAGCCCAAAAACCTGCATCTCTTCAAACCCAGAGGAACTGTCAAAGTCATTACTGAATAACTAAGGGGAACAAAATATTGACTTGAAGTCCTTTGTGCTCATAAACCGCAGGTTTCATTTTCCAAGATGGAAGTTTCCTCATCTATGCAAATGCAGTACCTCAGGAAGTCTTTCCCCACAGTTTGTTCCTATCTGTGTCAAAACAAATTATCCCTGTTATATAAGCTTTCTTTGGCAAAACCCAATTGTTTTTCTTTACTATTGTGTCCACCCTCCTAAAAAATAATCAACCAAAACAATTATCTTCCCATTCGTTTTGATTCATTCTGATGTTCAGACTCGTTTCTGGCACAAATACTCACAATGAACAGATGACAGCAAAGTACTTAAAATCCAGGGTCACATAAACACTGGTGCAAATCTTGGGCCCAAAAGCTGAAGTATTGCTCCAGCAAAAACCTCCTGGGATTTTTTTGCTGGTTTGAAGTGCAGTCTGCAGCATGAAGGTGACAACATTGATAGTGGAGACTTGGACAAAATTTATCTATGAGGAACCACAGATGTAATCTTACAAATGCAAACAGGTCTTCTTGTACTGATGGTAAATTTAATCTATGATACTGATTTCATTTCCCTTGGAGGTCCAGATAACCATATGGTATAAATCAGACTGATTCTTTTGACTTCACCAGGATTATAGTGCTCTAAGCCAGTTACAGATCTCACCCAGTGGCTAAGGAATATTTGCTCATTTTCAATTAAAGCTGGCAAATACTGATAGCTTTAAGTTTTCAACCAAAGGCAAAGGTGAGCCAAACAAAAAATATTTTTTCTAAACAATGCAAAAAGGAAAACCAGACATAATTCCAGGTTAGCCTGAAACATTTAACTTAAATGAAATGAATAGGCTTAGACTTACAAATGAAAAACAAAAGTTAAAAACGTTTCTTAAAAAAACACCCCAGCAAATGGATGCAGAGCATGGGGCACAAATCTCTACGCTTCACAGTAGTGGGTCAAAATAGAAAGGCAGTTTTCTGTCAAAAATACTGGAATTATTTCTTTTAGGGAACAACAAAGAAAACTTTTTTAAAAATAAAAACAGGGCAAGTTCTACTCCATATGATGTGTAGTTCTTCAAAATCTCACTTTNGAAATCTGTCCTTTCAAGCAGTAGCTAGTTTGTCTTTCTGTGACAACAGCAGCAGCAGCTGCAGCAGCATGGGAACCTCATAATCTCATTTGTCTCATCTGTTCTCCTTTCAGAGTCTGTCCCATGCCTTTGATACCTTTCTAATGTGAATAGTCTGCTACAATAGTTTGCTAACATTAGCAAATCTAGGAACTTGGAGAGACCTGTTTTCCTACTGCTGAGCTGTGCTTGACTCAAGAGAGAGACCATGTGTTACGGCACAGGAGCACATGTGCTTAGCTGTTGCATTCACCTCGTACATCACCACCTGTTTCACCAGGCATTTGCACACAGTGCTCAGGATGCAACAGCCTTGGCACAGTGGTGTACAGCTGGCACTGGGAGTGTGGCTCAATCTCCAGACCTGGAGGTGCAGGCCCAAAACATAGGAGGTCCAGCACCAAAACACAGCCCCTCCTAGTTCAGTAGCGTCAGGAATAGACTATTGTGTCTGTTGTGGGCTAAAGGCTATCCCTAACCACTTATTAGCTGAGAGGGACCTGAATGTCTGGCTCTTTCTGATGCCTGATGTCCAGAAAAATGGTGCAGCTCCTGAGAAAGTCAGCCTTTGAAAAATCCATGTGTTGAAATCGCAGCCATTCATGGTCTAGCCTACCTGTGCTGTGCTCTCAGCTTCTACTGCCTCCTCTCCCCTGTGCCACAGCCAACACAGTTCATTTTCCCTCCCTGCCCCCCCATGCACCGCCTCAGGACACAGCCAGATGCTTCTCCAAAAACAGCTCCTGCCTGCTCCCCAGGCCTCCCCTTCCCTGCTCCTTCCCTCTATCAACTAATATCTGAAGGATAGGATGTCCCTATACATCATGGTTAATACAGTTTGTCAGTATAAAAAACAGCAACAACTACAGTTGTTTAAAATGAGGCAGTATTTGGATAAAACAGTCTCTCACCTTGCAGAGACTGCCATGGATTCTCTTGAAGTGTTGTGAGCTCTTGCCTTCAGGGAAAATGTATCCAGTGCCAAAATGTCTTGTGGCTACTCCTTGACATTGCTTGACAAAAGTTTCACTCCTACGAAAATAACATTTCTTTTAGTACATGCTACATAGTCAGATTGCAATCAGGATGAGGATGCTCATACCAGGGACTGTGCAGTCCCTGGATGTGTGTGGCCCTTAAAACCAACTGAATTCAGCAGACAAAAAACCCCCAACTGCAGAAATAGCAGCTTGGCACTGCCTATTTCTTTTTAAAAGCAGAGTTTATTACCTCCTCACAGCTGGTGCCTGGGTGGCATCTACCATCTGGAATTTGAGTTTCTCTCTAGGAACTTTGTTTTACCAGTTACATTTTCATTTGCTCTTCAGAGTTAGAAAGCAAGTGAAAATCGAGAGGAAGTATGCTCCAGGATCCTCTGAACTGTTCTTTCCAGTTGACTGCTGGATTCTAATCTCTAGTTTTGTTGCCAGGTGTTTATCTTCACAATGAATGGATTTGGTGTTACCTTTCCAGAGCTATTTTCTGACAAGGAATTTTAATTTGAGGTGACTTGTGCAGAGTCCCAGCAGGACTGATTCTGAGAAGCGCTCATTATGGGTGCAGTCAGCTCTCCTGGAAGAACAAGACTATCATTTTTAATATGTGAGGCAGGAAAGGACAAAAGCACCAGCCATTTGGAGACTGTGATTTTCAGGAGAAAACAAGCAAAACTTGGCATCAACTTTGAGACATAAAAGTAACATCTATTAATTCATTAAATACATTTCACATTAAAATAAATGGGAATCACCCAATTCAAGGCTAACGGGTTTGTGTCAGCTAGACAGTTGGGAGAGACCCTAAATGTCCCTTTCTTTTTGCTTCTTGGGCTGGTTTTTTTTTTGTTTTGTTTTTGTTTTACCTACAAACTTCAGACAATGGCTCAGCTGTGGCCCAATCGATTTTTTTTTTTTTAATTTTCCAATATAAAGAGGTATTTCAAACCCTAAAAGTAGGGACTGGAAAGGAAAGGAAATATGAGAGAGCACTAGAACAAAAAAACCAAGGGGGTTGTCACCTAACAAAGCTTTCAGATAGATAAACAAGCCTCAAAAGCAATATAAATTCAATGTCTGTCTTGGCCTTATTAGATATGCCTGGATAGGGAGCATTAGTTTTACTACCCAGCTTTCAGACACAGGTGGCTATTCCAGCCGTGTGCAAAGGTTACCCAGAAAACATCTGCTCACCTGGGGAATAACACCCCCCCAACATGCCTGATCTCTATGTGCATCTCTATGTGCACTGAACAGCTGCAGAGTCAGTCCTTTTCCAAAAGGCTGAAGCAATGAAACTCCGTCTAGTTCTCCTGTCTTCAAATCTCATGTCTATAGTATTTCTGGTCTTTTGTTTTTACCACAGTCTTACACTTTACTTCTTCTGTGAAGACTGCCTTGACAGTGCTCTTACCGTTTATGCAAAGGGAGACAAATGTAATTTCCTTGCAGTTGCATAATCTCATCTGTATTCATAGCTATATGAATATTGATGCAAGTTTATCCCCATCCCTTTCCTTTTCCCAATACAAGGATCCTGTAAGGAAGAGTCCTGAGGAAAATCTGAAAATTTGTTATAGTGACTCACATTTATTATGCCCCAGCCAGACTTTTCTTATATAAGGCTGAGTCACTCATTAGCTGAACCTTTGCAAAGAAAGAAAAAAATAAGGGCTTTTTTTTTTTCCCAGTAGTCAAGCCTCAGTTTTTTCTGTTACAGCAACATGGATTATGGCTTCACCAGAATTTTTATTTAATTTCCTGGGACTTTCCTGAGGGTTTTTTTAGTATTTCTTTCATACAGCAGCGTCCTTATGTCACTTGAACTGACTTGAGTCTTGGGTTGCCAGGCAATACATTTCCAGGTGAAATTGGTTCTCTCGAAACCTCTTCTTCCATTTCACATGTTCTGGATGTTTCATATTTATTTTTTAAAGCCCCAACAACACACATGTGACTGAGATGTATTTGTCTCCCTGTGCCTACAAATGCAGTTGTTGAGGTTATTCCCAGTTTATACCTTGGAATTGCATTGCCTTATATAAAGCCCTCACCCCTCAGCCTGCCTGCTTTGAGGAGATAGAGTAGACCTGTGTGTCTGCTAATTTGCTGTGAACCTAAAAAAGCCTCTGGGTGACTGTGATTCCTGCAAAACTCCTCCCCAAATCTTTCCTGCTGGTCTCTGTGAATCCAACACATTTGAAACAGAATGTTAGGGCAACTCATTTTCTGACTAAACCTTAATGTGGTCAGTAACTTTAAGTGAAATTAGAGGAAATTGGCATCTTCACACTACTCTTAATATTTCTTTTGTCTTTCAGGTTCAAAGCACCCATATTTGCACATTAGAAAAGAAAATTGTGGTCCACATCTAGTTTCCTAGGCTTCACTGGCAAATCTTGACTATGATGTTGGTGGGTACTGTCTAGATGGCAAAAAACTAAAACAGATTTATCTGTTTTACCAGATAAAACAGATTTTCCCCAGAACAAGTTTTAGGAACTGATGTGGCTTCAGCTACCCTTGAAAAGATGATGTAGAAAAATAACCTGCCTTGAGTTTTTATACTTACTTAGTAAAAACCAATGCAGGGCTTTTGTCCAGTAGGAAAACAAAGTGAATGAAGATGTGCTGGTCAGTGACTGGCAATTAAATCATATGTGGTGAAGTGTAGCTTGTATCTTGCAGGGATTTGATGCCTGTTTTTATACACATACTACCCAGCAGACAGGAGTTGAACTGCAAGCTTTTATGTGTAGCAGCTGCAAATGGGCTTCAGATTTATTTGGATGGGAAGGTCTCTGAGGTTGGGCAGAGAGTTCAAGCCCCATATTTAGTTTGAACCTTGCCTGGCGGGTGGCTCCCACACCTCTGAGATTTCCAACTATCACATCATATCCATCTTTCTCCGAATGAAAGCTGTCCCAAAGTGGCTAATCACTGTCACCTCTCCATCAAGAGCCAGTCAGGGATTACATACATCTAACTCATTTAAACAACTGCATCAAATATCTCTGCTGATAGATTGACACCAAATATTTGGCTTCAAACATGGAGATGCTTCAGACAGAAACACAGTGAGGCCACAATTTCATAGAGATCTTAAACCACCCTCGCCCAGCCCATCAGACACCTCTAATTTCTGCCTCTCACCCGCCCTTTTGCTGGTATTGCCCCATGTATTCCCACAGCTTCGCAGTCCACAGGGTGAAAGAAGTGATCCAATGAAAGATAAACTCCCAACAACAAAAAATAAAGGTAAGTCTCAACATGGATGGGTGGTCTAGCCCCCACCAGTGCATGACCCCACAGCACGTCCAAGGCCACCAGGGAGGAGGAGGCGGAAGGGTAGGACTCTGTGGGTAGGCACACAGTGGGCAGGATTGCTCTTTGTGGTGACAGTTAACGCCAGGACAAATTGTTGGAGACCTGTGGCCACAGCTAAGGAAGGGAGGCAAAGCCCCCAGCAAGGGATGAGTCAAGAGAGCACCAGCCAGGTGGCAAAACAAGATGAATTCTCAAAGGTCCAAGCATGTGTGCTGGTTTTTTCCATTTAAGACTCACACAAACAACTGTGACTGATTTTCCTATGGTACATGCTGTAAATAACTGCTTCTGCTTATATTTTACTTTAGTCTTACTGAAATAACAGTGATTTTCACCATAGATAGCAGACATTTCTTGTCCAAAAAGGACAGTGAAGTGTAGTGGACTTGAAAAGTCTAGATCTGAAAGCTCATCCTCAGAAGTGCCCAAGCCCTGAAGGTTGTTTTCCAGGGTATCCAAAGGGTACAGGAGGGTGCCTCAGCTGAGTTCCAGGACATAGCCTGAGAGATAGCATTGTGGGTCAGAAGAAGAAATGTGTGTGGTGCCTGTCAGGACCCTGAGCATCCCTGAGAATTTGACTTGTCACCAATGTCTCACACAGAGGCAACCTGCAGCACGAGGAATTCCAGGCTCTTAGCATCAACACATCGAGTGATGGTGAAAGCAGAAAGAATACACCAAATGTTGATTTTGAAAATGAAATTTGATCTGCCCACAGCCAGTTTTGCACTTCCTTTTCTGCTGACACAGAAGAGGGTCAGTATTTGCTATTCTCTGGCTCCTATGTTCTTGCTACAAATACACATTTGCATGAAGCTCAGCACAACCAAGGCTTTTTGACAATAAGCTAGAAGAGCAAAAACGAACTCAGGAGTGTTAAAAATTAGTGGGAAACCTCTCCTAAAACTACTAAGTCTTGTGGACAATTGTTTCAAGGTACTTGCCTCACTTAAGTACTCTGCAAATACGACTTCCAAGAAAAAAATTGCTGTATTTCAGCTCTAGACTAGCCTGAGCCACACCATAGCTCAACTGTTGAAACCAACTTCTGAAAAGATCCCTGTGAATATAATTTTGTCAAGCAGAGTTGGTGCTGCAAGCCAGGATCAGCTGAAGAAATGTGGATTACATCTGCCTCATTGAATCCTGTTATTATCATTATTACTTCACAGCTCATTTTTTCTTCGCAGTGCGAGGCTCTCCTAGCGCAGGAATTCGCCGAGCTCCTGGTAGCTTGCCACACACACTAACAAAGCTGGCATTTATCATGGCTTGTCAGAGCAGCGTTGCAGCCTCTGTGTTCCCGATCCCTGCTCCTGCACAAAAAGCCCTGGGCCCTGCAGGCAGGCATGGTGAATCCACACACCCAATATTGCTCAGTGCCACATGGCTCATTTCCCACTCGCCCAGAACCCGCTACCTGAGCTTTATCTCATTTCTCTTGCCCCCAGCTTTGGCGAGACGTACCTGCTTAAAACAACTCTCTCCACCTCAAAGGCTGATGGTCTGCTCTCCCCCCTTCCTGCCCATTTTCCACCAGCACAGCTCTGTTTCCCTGGTTGGGCTTTTCCACACAGTTCCACACCTTGCAGTGGCAAATATCAATACTATGACTGGACCCACTGCTGGTGTTCGGGGCTGGCACCAAAGGCAATTGTAATACTGTAAAAAAATTTTTGACAAGCACCAAAAAATCATGTCCTACAGCAGGCATTCCCCATGGCTACTACCTTTGGTGCAGGTTTGTATGAAAAGGAAATTGTGGAGCCCCTGTCAGCTCTGCCTGCTGGCTCAGCTGGCAAACCCTGTGTGATGTTAGTGTATAAATGAACAGTCCGGCTTCTCAACAGCTTCACCAGCAGCTTCTTCAGTTCATTTTTCTATTTATGAAACATATGTTTTTTAAAGGTCACAGTATCGTAGGCTCTTGGTGTTTGCAGCACATTTATCTTCACAGAGGTGGCATTTGGTTTGGCTGTCTCTGCTCATCACAACGTTTGCTAATTCTTTTATTTTGTCCTGGCAGGATTAATGAGCTCATGGCTCACCTTTGTATTTATAGTGCTTTTGTATTACCATACTTTGGAAGGAGCTACACAGCTCCCAAAAAGTGTTAGAGAGACCTAAACAAGCCATGAAAGAGATGACAAGCTCAAAACCATCTTCCTCTTTCTTTGCCTCCTTAAGAGCTCCTTCAGTGACCCCTGAAGACAATGCAACCCCTCCCACTAACTTGCAACATGTTGAGCTTCCATTTTTAGGCATCCAATATTGGGAAACAAACAGTCAAAACTACCATGTCCTGTTGCCCACACTTCATTCTTCTGAAATGAAGTGCAGGGGAAGACAATAATTATCAGTATAACCAATTCTATACAAGGCCTAAGAGCTACTAACTAGCATGAAAGTAAAACCTGACTCCAGAGAGTAAATATTCACAGCTTTTCATTTGCATATGTTAAATGAGGAATGAAAAAAAACAGATGCGGGAGAGAAGGGGATCTTTTCTTTTTCCTTCATCTTACCCCTCACTGCAGCATAATTGTTGAAGGTGTTTAAAGACATTCTCATCCTTTTCAACTCTTTCTTTCCCAGAGCTGCACATGCGCTGTGGTATCAGTGTGAAAGTGGGGAGACCAGCCCATAGAATACATGAACAGATATCTTGTGTTCCTTTCTCTTGGCAACTCTGGGGACTACTTCCACTTTTTCTGTTTATTTTTTAGTTTTACCTCAAAAATTCTGGATACACAAAATACACAGGACAGCTCTTTTCACCTTCATCTATCCCTGTACCAGGCAATGCTTTTACTACCCTCTGTATCTTTACTAACGTTTAAAATTTTAATGGATGATTTTCATCCCACTTTTTCTTTCAGATGGGGCATGCTGAAGCTCACACATCCTCATGGATGGATTAGAAGGTCCCACCATCCACCCCATCAGCCAGAGGAAGAATATACCCCCGTGTGAGCTCTCCTGTAGCCAGCTCTGCATTCTCCTCTGGGCTATACAGACTTCACAAAAACTCTCAGTGGGAGATTGTGGGTGTCCAAAAGTACACCAAAAAGACAACCAATGGGATTTTCAAATATTCTCAACAGGCCTATTTCCAAAATCAGATTCCTTCAGAAAATTGCACTGTTGTCACATGCACTACTTGGCTTTTTAAAAAGCTTTGAACTCTGGAGCACAAGCTCTTTATAAGACCTGCTGTGATCTTCCCCTTTTCTGCCAGCCCTAAGACTGGGTCTCACAGGCTGCTGAAAAGAGTGACATTTCCAGCCCCTTTCCTTGTCCCACAACTTACCCCGTGCTTTCAATGACATGTCATTTGTTAGGCCTAAAACACTCTGCTTACATCCTTACAGCTTACCCAAACCACGCACAGTATTGGGTAGCATCCCATAGCATGTTAAGCACCTTATCCCTGGACTGGCTGTATGTGGAACAATTATTACACGAATAACCTTGATGTGTGGTGTGGTTTGTGTTAGCATG
The DNA here is from genome assembly GCA_013397115.1 of Edolisoma coerulescens. NCBI lineage: Eukaryota > Metazoa > Chordata > Aves > Passeriformes > Campephagidae > Edolisoma > Edolisoma coerulescens. The sequence goes on along the minus strand of VWZW01004301.1, from coordinate 1,078,733 downwards.
GGCAGGGCAAAGGCAAACCTTTGCATACAAGTAGTATATTAGCCCAAGAAAGGGCTGAGGTCCTACAGGATTTTTTTTCCATGGCTCCAGACAAGCCTGAGAAAGCACTGCCTTCTGCTGAGGTGAGATTTAGTATCTTCACTACAACATACTTGCTGCAAAGGCCAGGGGTGTTTCCCACCAGCTCTGCGTGCCTCAGGGCACCTGGCAGCATCCTGGAAACAACAGCTGATCCAGTGCAGCTCCCTGCTCCTGCCCTTTGCCAGTGCATTGCTGGCATCTCCATCAGCTCTTGTTTTAGAGGTGCTCCTGCCAAACAGAAAGGCTTGACTCTCTCTGTGCCAGGGCAGCCTCCAGGCTCCCCTTATCAATGGCTGCTGCCACTGGTGAGCGAGTCTGCAGCTCCAAGGCCAGCCACATGGAAACTCTCATAAATACTGTGAAAAACAGGCTGGTTTTATCCTGATAGGCATTAACAGAGCACCCAACAGCAACACATACCTGCGGGACAGAAGACAGGGAGAGGCCTTGCAGTCTGGCTGGATTTACACTCAATGCAACTTGAAGCTGTAGATAGCCCTTGCAGCAGACATCCCACTCCAGGATAAATCCATCCATGTGCATCCTAACTGGAGCCTAAGGTGTCCAACAGGTTTTGTTACTTTTCAGCAAGAGAGGATCAAAGAAGTGTTAATCAAGGTATATCTCCATCCCACTAAGCAAGTCTACCTCAAAATACATCCTCTTCCAGTAGAAAAAACACTTACTCTGAGGACTGAAAATTGCTTTTAGACTTTCAGCCTTCACAGACTGCTATATTTTTAGGTTTCTCTTTTCACCATGTACTTAACTTTCTTGTTAGTCTTTGGCCTTTTTTTTAGTATCTGTTGGAGAAACCATATGAAGTAAGGTTGCTGATTAGATGCACTCAGTAATCCATACCCAGGTTGCCTGCGATATATAAAAAACACTAATAACAGTAGTAGGGCCATACGTTCTTGGGGGGTTCACCCACACTCCGTGAACACAAGCAACATGATGGTGGGTTATACAGTCTCAAGCTGAGGAACTTCAGGAGGGACTACATCCATTCTGACATATTTATGACACCTTTAACTTAAGAGCTTTCAGTTAACTTCAGATACATGTTGTATGTTTCAGAAATGAACAACCCACCCCTGCCTTAGCCCATTTTTATAACCTGTGACTTCAAAAGATGGTGGTGTAACAGACTCTTCTGCTGGAAAGGCAAAAGGCTAAATTGGACTTAGTGGGTAGAATTTAACACAATACTCTCTGCTCTGACAGTCCTTTTGTAACACCAAAGCTAGGAAGCAGTATTCTTGGCTCTCTGATGTTCAGCTTTCTCCGTCTGTAAAAAGGGATTAATAGTACTTACCTAGCTCATAGACATGTTGAGACAATTTGCCTACCACGTCTTGAAGTCTGCACATGAGAGATGCTCTACAAAAGCAGACTATTATTAAAAGCACAGTCCTTTTGGAAAAGCAGTTAAAAATAATTAAGTGCATATTCATATGTGTTCTGTAGTCTTTTTCCTTTTCATTGATGGTCCTCACTAAATATTTCTTGTGTATTTTGAGAATTGTATGACTAAAAACTAAGTAACATCTGCTTGAGAAATCATCTTTCAAACAATACCAAAAAACCGGGCAGCTGAAACAGAAGTAGATCTTTGCCATCTCTTGGAATTTTCCTTTCTTATCAGGTATAAGCCTAGAAGACAATAAAACAGAGCACCATAAATCACAGAGATCTGCATGGCATTGTCTCCCTTGGTGCTTACTGCATAGAACACGTATTTTGCTGGGTTTAGTCATCGCCTTCACGTGAGCAATGATCCATTTTGTTACGAACAATCTCTATTGGTGGCAAATTAATGTAAGTGGATTCATTAAATATGTTTTCCTTTGAATGTGTGACTGTGCTTCACCCTCCTCAGAATACAAATGCTGCTGTGCATCACTGCTGTGTGAATCAATAGTGTTTTTCTAATTTTACAGGCACAGACAGCAAACAAAAAATGGCACCAGTTTATTTTTTTTTACCACAAGTTAAAAATACCTCAAAACAAACTTCTTTGTCACACAGGGATGGATTTTATCCTAGGAAAAACATGAAGTAGGAGTATTTTCACAGAAGAGAAAGAAAGTATTCTGTATATTCCCTAGCAGTAGTGAGGACTTTAGTCCTCTGAAGATATAAAATATATATTAACCTCCCACAACATCTGCCTCTTCCCTGTATTGCCCCACCACCAGCCAAGGCCCCACTGGCTCCCACTTGATGCTTTTCCAAACCAACAGCTGCTTCTAAGCTGCCATCTCTTCTGTGGTGTCTTTTCACCTCTTTTTCCCTGGACACACGCATGATCTCAAATAAAGAGATCTTAACTGGGTGCAAGAGAACTATGGACTTCACTCCTCCAAAGGAACACTATAAACCATAACTGGTCTGTTTGCCTCTGCCCCCAAATTAATATTGAAAACATCTTTCAAATGACCTGACAGTACAACAAAAAGTAACCCCTTCCAAACAATTTTAAGTTACTCTGTGCCTGACATAGATTTTACTTTTTTAAGTAGAAGGACAAACCATGACAATGAGCTGATAACTCATGGTCAAGGATAGCTTTGAATTTCCTGGGTGAACTCTTGCTAGCTTCTGTCAGAAACTCAGTACTTAGGCAAACAAATAAACAAAAAAACCCAAACAAAACCAAACAACCCCCTCCCAAAAAAAAATACACCAAAAAAACCCCAAAACAGGCCCCAAACCTGTGTACTTACCCTGAGAATCAGAATAGTTCATTTTTAAAGTTTGTAAGTAGAAAGTTTTACAAATGCATTTCACTTATCTTCACCAGAGCTCTTCTGGCCTATCAACTGCATAAATTCTTTCAATTAGATTTTTTCTTTTTACTACACATGTTAGGAATCAACTGGAAAAGATCAGTCCCAACCCTAGTCAATATAATCATTTGCTGCTCATGTAGTATGCCATTAATATTTTGAAATTATTAGATCTCAGATCTTTTTATGATCAAAGGACAAATGTCATCTCCCTATGAGCATCACAACATGAGACATCAAGCTTTTAAAATGCTGTTATTCCCCCATCCTCTGTTTCTTAGAATATCTTAACACTGACTGTGTTGATGCGTTTAAAATTACTAGGGAAAATAATTTCTTGGCTGTCACTTCATTATGAAACTCTGGAAGTTGGGACCAAAGAGCAAACCTAAATTGGGAGGGATATTGAGCTGTAGTCACCATCCAGCAAAGCAGTTCACTGTGGCTATAGTTCATCTGATCCTGCTCATTTGGGGTCCAGACAAATATATTAGCTGAAAGAGCAGGAAAAAAGCAATAAGGAAGCTTTCCTGGGAGACCAGAGCATCCAGGTGAGCCAGACTGTGCTTTGCAGCTGCCTACAAGCTGAGGTGAGGATTCTGAAAAGCAGCAATTGCAATTTTGTGATAGTGCTCTCTGGCACAACCATTTTCTTTCACATTAAATTCAATCCGAGGCAAGATGCTGAAAAGTCAACAAATATGATACTGAGTGCTAAGTCCTACATGTTTTAAGAACATCAATGTCACTTGTTTTTTCAGGAAGGCTCATACACATTAGTAAAAACCAAACTGTTTCACTATGAAAAACATCTAAGCCACTGCTTGTCTAAACCTTATTATTTTTATCTTTAAGCTCCCAAAACAGTTTGTTGTCCTTGAATGTGACTGACATGTTACAGTGAGATGCACAAGCAATTAGGAAAAATTTACTGTTTCTTTCTATATACCATTGCTTCATTATTTCAAGCTGTTGAACTTGGACCGACTTGGTGGATTGAACAGATTTTCCAACAGGTAATTGACTTCAAGAGAAGGCCTGGAATAATTCTAGCTGGCTGTTACTCTGGGAATGAGTCTCCTTCCATTAATTAATCACTCTGAGGAGAATTTTTCTTTCTGAATAAACTCATTATTTTTAAACATATGACATTTAGCTGTATAAATAAACTCTAGAACTGTGATTTAAAATGTGTGCTAACTGTAGGCACGACATGCCATGGATAGCAGAGCCTCCTCTGCATTTTCTGGAGTGACTTTATCTTCTGATTACAAAGAAGTGGGGGCAGGGAAATGAACTGACTTGTGATTTCACCCACTTATAACCAGGATTTCTTTACTTGCATGACTTTTGCATTTAAAGACACACTCAAGGAGACATCAGCTGTTCAGCTGGAGAAGACCAAAATGTACTGAAAGAAAAAAAAGAAGCATACCCAAAAAGGACAAAACCCAACCAAATACAAAAAAAGATGCAACAAATTAGTTTTTCTAACACAGAGATGATCCCTCTTGTTCAACTATATCAGTTCAGTGAAAGTCATTCAGACCTTTTTTCATTTTAAGAACCGTTTTTCACAGTATGAAGCTTGGACAGATGTTCTCTTCCAAATCTGGTTTTAAGATCTGAAGATATTACTACCCACGTTGCTAACAAGAGGTTACAATCTCCCAGCTAATTTTATCTCAAGTGGATTGATATTTCTTATCAGCAGGACAGGGTAGAAGTCTGCCTCTAACCGAGAAGCTGATTTTTAAAAACCATTCCTCTGGTAAAACAAACACAGAGTGTCTGGTAACAGTTTCTGTCTGCAAGTCTAAAAAAAAGCCAAAGAAAATTTTTCATACGATCAACTATAAAAATATACAACTCATTCCCGTATCTAACTAATGGAATGGGATTAGTTCTAGTCCTCCTTGCCCACAAAATGTTGTGGTGGTGAGAAGTTTACACTGTGTTCCTGAAATGAAATACATTGACGGATGGCAGACCCATTGTTTGCTGGGCCACGATGGTCTGGATGCTGAGGTTTGAGCCTCTGCTGAAAGGATGAACGAAGATGCACCTTCTTTAAGCATTCAGTACTAGCCACAGTCACCTAAAGGGCATTAGCCTGACCCAGTAATGCCATTTTTGTCCTGCCAGTGTTGCTCTGCATTAGTTATTCAGAAACAGCAGTAAGTGAACACTGGCTTCAGACTCAGTCTGGACCACTTGGCTTTTGCCTTTCATCCCTTTCTCTCTCTGCTGTTTTCTAGTCTTCTTAGAAAGGAACCTAAACGGTTCCCCACACCTATCCAGGCTGAGCTGGACTCAAGGTAACTCTGGTTCAAAAACCAGTTCCTGCCACTTCTACCAAAGAAGAAACACCATCTGTCACAGCACTGTTAGTACTTCATTAGAAGTCACAGAAGTACTTTCCGTGCCTGGTACACCAGCCCACAGCAGACAGTAGTGCATGTGGTTGGCAAAGTGTCCAGACCCTTTATGGACTGGCAAACAGGCAAAGCACTCGACCCACTGGCTACAAGCGGGCAGGAAGCCACTAGAAACAAAAAGTCTCTGCCTCCTTGGGTATTAACATGATGCTCCAGAGTGTACAATTAGAACAAACATTAACATAATCATGGGTTTTTAGGGCTCCCATTTTAAAGCAACGTTTTTCTAGTAACACCTCTTCAACATCTCTCCTCCATTCAGCTACACACGAGGTATTAAACTGGGCCCAAGCCAGTAACAACAGCGGAGCTGTCCCACCTGGCAGTCCCAGCAGTCTGCTCTGTCAGTTCCCACAAGCCTACTGAGCAACACATATAGGAAGAAAGCTGCAGCTGTAGCTCTGGCTAGGCTTCACTCAGAAGGTATGCACTCCCCATTCCAAAACAGCCACAGCTTTATTACAGCCCTAGCTAAAAAAACTAGGAAAAAAGAGAATGAACCCCAAATTCATTAAATTCATTTAAACTTTTTCCAGTCGCTGGGGAAGCTCCAGTCTGGATGATGACTACAAAAGCAAAGCATTTAACAGCCTTGCCAAGCTATCTGAATGTGTCTGTGCAAGACAAAAATTCAAACCTTTCCTACTCAAGCTATCAATCAAAGTGAAGCTAAAATTACAGCTTAACAAGCAGGTATACATGTTTTAGTTAGCAAATGAGGCAAGCAGGGCACATTATTTTTAGTTGCAGTGATGAGGAAAAGAGTGAAAAATAGAAGGAGGAAGGAAGGAAAAATTGTGTCTCTCCATTTGGCTCAGGCTTCTGAAGTTTTAGTTAACATTGGCAGCATTTGGATACGGTATGTCTCCTAATGGCATTCAAGAAATGTCTTAGACTGAACTATTGCTGTGCATGTAATTATATTGTAATTTGGGTTTTTTTTACAAAATGAGCTAGAAAAGAATGATTGAACTTGCCCCAAACTTGCCACTAAACTGTGAAGTGTTTTATTAGGTGACCCCACAGGGCCACGATGGCCATGAACCACTGCTTTTTCAACCAGATGCTCACCAAAATCCAACGTACATCAACATGCATTTTCTCCTTGATTCCAAATGCTTTTTAGCTGAACCTACAGAAAACTTTCAAATTGCTTATGACAAAGTCTGGATCAGCAATGAGCTGATTTTCTCTCTTTTAAATTATGGAAACAATTTGCCCAAACACAGCCATCATTCACCTTCCCTAATACCATACAAAAACATGCTGGTTGCAGGATTGTTAATCAGACTCTTAGGCTGGTCCCTGGGACCTGAAGTTAGCCAAGTTTCCATTCTCTGCATTGTATCAGCAAAACAGCTTCCCATAACACTGGATGACGGAGGAAGACATCTAATTTTTCTTGCAGGTACACATTGCTGAACATATTAACAAAAGTCACAAATACATCCCTACCTACCAAGGAGCTCCAGTCCCAGTAGGGTTATGGTTGCTGTTGTATGTTTTTCCTAAATGCTCTTTGGTAAAAGTACTCACCCTTCCAGCTTTAACTCTGCCCTCCATATTTATACACCACCACAAACACAGTCACCAACAGCGTTAGGAACAAACAAGTTCCTCTCAGCACTTCTTGAAATGTAGGAGACCATGACTGTGGATGCCAGAACTCTGCCTTGACCTCATCTTTTGGCACATTTTGCTCCAAAATCACACTCCTTTACCCTCGCTAAGGCATATCCATCCGCACACCTGGATAAGGCATAGCCAGCACTGAATTCACGACATAGAAGCTGGACATTTTTGCTAGAATTTCATTTAAACCAGAGTTGTCCTGGTAAACTGCTTATCATAAACAATGCAAGACTGCCTTCTGAAAAAGTTGTGGCAGAATCCTTTTAACCAAAGACAAGGATTCACCGTGAAATGTAAGCTGTTTTCCATAGTAAAACAACTTTCTTTTTGCCAATGTTTAGTGAGAAAGACTCAAAGGATGCCGCTCAATCCATTTTCAGAATAATCAGCCAAACAAAACTGGAAGCAAAGGCCAGCCTGTCTCATGATATCAGAATTTTCTGAATGCTATTCTCATTGGTTTGATGAATGGGGAAGGTGGGAGGGATTTCTTTTCACAATTCTTTCTCCATGAGGAATAATTTCCCAAAGGAATTATTTAATCATAAATTACAGCTAGTAACTCACTGAAGAGGGAAAAGAAACAAGTCAGTAATGAAGAATCAACTTTTTGGTCCCAGCAGGGAACTGAAAGAAGCAGCTTTTTTCTATTACTATTTAGCCCATCCTGGGGTGTGACTCATTAGTGCCTTCATGGCTCACCAGGATGTTTTGGTCAGTCTTTTAATTTCAAGAACAGTCTGATCTGTTTTTCTGTTATTTTCAGGGCTTGCACTGCATTTTCTTGCGGCTTCTAGCACCCTCCTAAATGCTGGAGGTGCTTGATGTTCAAGACTGCACTTAGGGGATAAAAAGGTCACTGAGCCAAAAGGAACAGCTTTAGTGAGCTTTTGTTCCCCACTAGAAACCACCTCAAAATTTTCATTAAAGCAGAAGTTTGAATTTCTGAGCAGCTGCCAGCTCATGGGTGTGAGTGGATTCAGCAGGGCAGGAGTGTTCTATTGGAGAGGGTCTTGAGAGCTTGTTGTGCTATGCCCCTGAGCATGGAAAAAGGCCACAAGTGAAGTTTGCAGAAGAGAAACATGGGCGGGCTGGATCGCTGGTCTGACAAGAGACTGTTTCACTGAACTGCGATGTGTGCAGAAGGGCCTGGGGGTGGGATAAGGCCACTGTGTTTACTAACTTTGATTTTCAACTCAGGGATTGAGAGAGCTCTGTCACAACTGGCATTTGTCCTGGAAAAAGCCAAACTTGTGTTATACGGTGTTAATACAAACAGGTCCTCTCCCCGGCCAAAGCAAGTCAGCAAGCAAACAGCATAGGTGAAACAGGAAAGTTTTGAGAATGAAGTCAGAGGTAGGAGTTGCTGGGAATGGAAAAGCAACAGCTGAGAGCCAAGTAAACTACCTGAAATAAAGTCAAAAGCCTCCATAAAGCGACTGCTCTACCCCAAGCTATCCAAGCATCCTATTCAAAGTGTTTCATTATCTTCTGAAACCTGGTGAGTTCACAGCCTGGTTAACAACTTTGACAGCAAATCTCACAGTTTAATGGCCCTTTTGTCCTGTGTTGTCTTTCTCTGTAGGACAACAAAACAAGTGTAAGCAGGATCTGGGTATGGAGAGGAACAAAGAGGGGAAAGTGAAATGGAGAATTTCAATAAATTGGAGAGAAGCAAGAAATGTGATGATCAGAAAAAAATAAATGTCTGATGTGGAAGAAAAAAGATGACAGAAGAAGCGCAGGCTGTTGGACACATCAAGAGCACCCTGAGACGTGTCCTTGCAGGTGCAAGATTCAAGGTGTTGGTTGGGGGCCTGACAGCCGACAGCTGTGCTGGTAAATGTGCATTTGGAGAGGGATCAACCCAGGACACAGCAGTACCAGAGAGGAGCACTCCCCCAAGCACGCCTGTGCTGCCTCAAACACCAATACAGAGGCTGCCTTGGCATTTCCTGACTGATTTGAGTCCTCATGGCTGCAGGGAAATTCTGTTGCTAAGCTGCTCCAGCTGCAAACCTTAATAGTAATTGTTGCGTGCATCTCGTGTACCACATTTATCAGCCTGGAAAATTAAGAGATGAGGAAAACAAGTAATGCCATGCTATGCTCCACTGGGTCTTTCCCCTTAACACCGAGTGTCACCAGCCAGCCGCAATGAATACAGGAAAAAAAAGTTGGGCAGCTGCAACCAGACTGATTTGCACCTACTGAAAGTATTACCTCGGATACCACAAGAGCAGTTTACTTGAACTAATCACAGTTGGAAATAGATCTGTCCTTCATGAAGCAAAACTACCACAAAAGAGTAGGGGCTTTGTTGCAGCTCTGTCCTGGGTGGACTCTTACTGTTGGATGATTTCAGGCACTCCAGAATAACCAATTTCTTTCATATAGTGAAGCCTGGTACAAAGAGCTTCCTGCTCCCATGTTACTTCTTTTGCCAGACTGTAACCACTTAGTTTGAATTAACTCTGATGGCTTTGCCTAAATTGTTTATAAATTTCTTTTTTCAGCAAAATGGTTGGACTGTTTCCAAAGCAGAAGCTGTAGTTTGTGATTTTATGCTTACAAGATCCTTGCACAAGCAACTCCAAACCCCATGTTCTGGAGCAAGGACCTGATATTTGTCACTGACATGGCTTTTATATCTGAAGAGTAAAAACTCGCATAAAAAGTTACTCTAATAATGGGTAACTTGGGGTGTGGGAAAAAGAAACAGCAAAAGCAAAATTCTCCTTAAATAGTTCACACACGCTCCATAGAGGTTTCTAGCACAACTTCACATCCCCAAAGCTCACCCATGTATGGCATGTTCTGCTTTTCTGGTGGGANCAGGAAAGAAGGAAAGAAAGAGATCTTACTTACCAAAAGATAACACTGTGCTACACGCTCACACACACTGCAGAAATGGACCAGATGTGTATTCAATGCCTTTTACAAACACCTGTAAAGCCAGTTCTATGATTATGATATGAAGAAATTACCAGCATTTAATTCTCCCTGGTTCCACGATATATTTGCAGCAAGACAGGAGTTAAACAGGCAGCAAATGAGCTGAAAACAGGGACCAGTTGTTTGGATGCAAGACAATAAGCTACAGAGGGAGATGTGGGTACACAGAGAGATCCTGTGATCTGGACTTGGAGAGAGTGTCTATGAGAAAACAAAAGAAATAATAATGAATGTAGCACTCGGGCTTTTCAAACTTGGTACGATCTTTATCTGATGGGATTAACTTGAAGACAAAGTCCAGGCAATGACAGTATAGGTAAAGAAAAGAGCACAGAGGAACATCTAGCCAGGAAAAGGAGGAAGGAATTTGCTCTGGAGAAAGACCCTGTGGGCCACAAAGCGTCGACCTGCTCTGGTGCACGCCTTCAGAGAGCTTCTTCTGGGAATCTGCTGAGAAGCTGAGCACAGCACTGGGAGGTTACAGAGGCCATAGGTCAGGCTCCTTTGCCAGCCACTGGAACAAGAAGGTTTCAGAAACTGCTTTTAGAGTAAGCAAAAGGTCCTGGACAAGGAGCCTGAAGAGCCTTTGAACTGCCATACTAGTATAGATAAATGACTCATTTGGTCTGCTGTCCTGGGAATGTCTATCCTGAATGCATAACTCTGTGTTAGGGGAATTTGATAGCATTAATCCTGGATTAACTGTTATCTATTTTTTTTGCCCACAGCTGCAGAAGGGAAGTTCTGACCTTGGTGTGCTGATGGAGTGGAAAACATCACCAGTGGCAATGGTCCTGGAAAATGCTGGTGTCTCTTCCCACAGTAAACCTGTCTTTCTCCCCATCTTTCCCTGACCCAGCGGTGACCTGTCTTTTGGATTAACAGTACTTCAGTGGAGTGTGGTTAATAGGTTTGCACATCACATTGTCAAGAGAGGCATGCGCAAGTCAGAAGAAGGGAAGAACAGTATTGATGGGCTGATAATCTCTACAAAAACAGGAAGGAAGGATAGATTAATCCATAAAAATACAATATGTTTGGAGCTGAACTCAGCAAAAATTTCTATTTTGGTTTACTTTCTCATCTTCTATGGTTTTACAGGTAAAAGTCTACTTTTTTTGCAGAAACAGCCACAAAAAATGTTTGGATTCAATGACCATTTGTCCATGACTATTGAAAGAAGGTAGAGTGATGGAGAACAATCTGGTAGGAACTATGGATTTATATGGAACATAACAGAGAGAGCTGCATAATAACTGATTGGTTGGCTCAATAACTGGCCAGGAAAAATAGAAAGCGGGAGGAGGGAATCTATTTCAGGTTGCCCTAAACTTATTTTCAGTTATTCCCACCAAAACAGAAGAAAAAAATCTGAAAAACTTGAAAATTTCAGTCCAGAATAGAAGCCTGGAGCTAACTTCCAACGCAGAGCTGCAGCGCTGCCAGTTCTTTGGCTTCTTTCCTAATGGTCACAAGAAAGAATTTATATCAAAACTCATTACTAATACAAGTAATATTTTAAACATTTGATCAGCAATTAAGCTTTGACTTCTCAAGAACTGACAAGTAATTCACAGTCTGTCCCAACAAACTCGGTGTCGTTGAAAACATTCTAGGCTAATGATACCAACAATGTTACCAGCACAGTTGCTGTCATGCCAAGAGTTGTATTAAAAAGAAACCCATACATAACTTGGAACAAGAAACACATGTAGGTGATTTAGACACACACAATTGTTTGGGGGAGGTTTGTTTTGTTTTGTGATGTCTTTAATTATGAATCCACAGGAGATCAATGCAAGTATCAAAATCATCATAATGAAATATTTAACTTCCTAGCTGGTTCAAGCAACAATCATGACAACAAGATGCTGCCACATCTAATCCCTGTGAAGAAACCAAACAGTAAACAGTCACTACATTGCTTGTCAGGCTGCAGCCTTCTCCTCTGAAACCAAATATCCATAGAGACAAGGGAGAATGAACTGGCTGTTATGATCATTTATACAAAATAACTAAATATTAAAATGAGAGACAATTGTGCTTTACTATTTGCATTCACCTGTCCTTCTACTGAGCTTTTCACTTGAAGATCAAAATCTTATTAAAAGCACTACTAAATGAGGTCTCAGAGCACTCTAACATGAAAGACATCACAAAATCCTTCACTTCTCAAGTCAGGAAGCTCAGAGCAGACAGACTAGCTCTAAAATTAATTTATTTCAACTTATGTGGCACATGGGCTAATTCTAAGGGCTCCAACAAAAGATCAGTACATTGTGTGGTTTTGGGTTATTTTGACTCAATTCATCTCTTCCAGGGTCTTAAAAATAACAACACAGTGTGCAGTTTGTAGCTGGAAAATGAAAGCATCTGCCATTAACATTGAATGACCTGTTCTTCTGGAAGTTTTACTTGCCCCTCCCAAGCCCTGTCAAAGGCCGAGCCTGGGACAAGGGAATGCTGATATCCTGCATTCCCTCCCACCCCAATTTCTTCATCCACTCATGTTCACCTGCGTTGTACTGCAAACAACTGACCAAACTGGTCTAGAAAAATCAGACTGTAGGACTGAAAATGGCCATGCAACAAAATGACAGTTTGCTTTTGTACCCAGTACTATGAAACAAAAAATACAAGTAGAGTCTTAAGGAAGTAAGTACTTTTAGTAATGTGAATTACTGAATAAAGCTGCATTTATACGAAATAATGCTTCTAATCACTTCTTACTAATAAAGATTTTCGATATTGATTCTGAAGTGTGACCTGCCTTTTAAAGGATGCTCTGCGCCACATGAGCAGTGGATGGCACACATGCACACACACCTCTTTGTACCCATGTATGTCTTGAAGCACACTCATGCTTTCGCAGAAAGGAATGGTGGTGAGACAGGAGCAACCTGATGACAGTGTGTGAACCAACACCACAGCAACAGAGCAACAGCTTCACACCTGCCCACAGCAGTCCAGTGGTACTACATCACCCATCAGTCTGCAGTCACAGCTTCGCTCTCACAAGGGAATACAGAGGAAAAGTTGTGGTTGTACACATGCACCAAGAGGTGTTTTTGATTGGTAACAAAACCTGGGTTTAGTGCTCCTCATTATGTCAAGCCTGTGGGGCAGCACTGCAGAGGAGCTGTGAGACCAGGCTCAGCTCTAAGAGCATAAGAGTCTTACTCACAAAGCCCAGACAAACAATATTAGAAACAGCCATTAAATAGTGCAAAAACTTTTCCACTCTCACACAGGACATAAATCATGTCAAAAGACAAATCAGGGAAGGCCCAGGATACCCTGCTTGAAAGCATCTCTGCGACTGCTTGGCAAATGTGTGCTCTTGCTCTCTCTCCTGAGCAGAGAACACATTCCTGGAGGCTTTGGCAAGCTCAGTGTCCCTGTACAGACATGGCTACCATCACTGGTATTTACAACACACACAGACTCCCAGGGCAGATCGCCCCCCCGCCAGTACCAAGGAGAACATGATTGCCTTTCTCACCCGGGATGCACACAGCACTGGCTTGCTCCTGCCTAGTGCTGCATGCCCTTGACTGTCATTAACTTCAGAGAAGACTGGCACACTGTTGGGCCATTTCAGACTGAACATGTAGGGTTTTAGAAGCCTTTGTCCCGGTACTGAGCTTTTCTTTATTGTAGGACTGGCACCTTTAGGAGCCTCTTGTTCTGTGGGGCAGCACCTGGATGTCTTTACCTTCTCTGTACCTTTGGCTTTCCCCATCTTTTCAGTAAAGCCCAGTGCTAATCTTCCTTCGTTCCAATGTGACCAAGGGCTGGCTCTTCTCCTCTTACCTTGGTCGTTGTGCAGCAGATTCCTCATGAGGAAAAGCAGAGAAGCGAATGGAGTGCTGCAGGTGGGTGCAAAAAGGGCACCGGGTATGCTGCTGGCCTTCCTTTCGATGCAATTTCTTCTGTGTGTCACTGCCCAGATTTCATTTCCACCAGATGCTTCCCTCAGCCCCTCTCTTCCCCTCCACAGTGATGGTGGAGACCTCCTCCTGTAGGAGCAGGAGGGCTCTGCCCAGGGGTCCCGGGGAGGCAAAAGGAAACAAGAGACAGAAAATAACAAAAGGATATTCAGAAATCTGCTAAATGCCAAGGAAACAAACAGCAAATGGAGTGGCGTGGCCTGAAGCCCACAGACCAGGGCTTTCAGTAACCAGGAGCACTGGGAATGTTCACCAGCTGCTTTTTATGAAAAAACTTTTGTGAACATTGATGCTTACCACTGTTTTCATATTTTTAGGTCCTTATGTTTGAGCTGATCTGTTCACTCTGAATTCAGCTGTTGGCCAGTCAAGGAAAAGCAGGAGAGAAAACCATGCTCCTCTGAAAAAAGAGAAACTACACTCCCAGTTTGTCCAATGTAACAGAGGCAGAAGTATACTGCTAATACTCAGTACCAAATCAGTGCTCAAATGTCTTCAGTTTAGCTATTTTTTATTATTATTTTTAAAAGGGTGGAGAGCATGGTTTTTTAATTTCCAGGATCCACTTAAGTTCAGAGCTAAAAACCTTCTCAGTAAAGGATAACATTAAAGTTCTTTCTTGTCTAACAGTCTCATCTGGAGTGAAAAATACCTTTCTCATTCACATGTCTATGTCTGTTCTCTATCTGGCACTACACAAGATTAAAAAACTCTGTCCAAGTTCATTGTGCATGTTGTATGACAGGTGTTAGGAGGGAAAGCCAAAATGACCTCATATGTGCCAGTCCTTCCAATGAGCACTTAAAACACGTCAGCTTCAGGTGATGTTGAGTTTTATATTCTGCCAAGGCACAGATGGACAGAGCACACCTGCAGTCTTTAATGGGTATGCTTCTTGAATATCTTAGGAGAGCTTTGGTTCACTCATGTCTGGTTCTTCTGTCTAGGATAACCTCAGGATCTTAAGCAAATGCCTATTAAACCATCTCTTCAGGTAGCAGTTGATGAGTGCCAATGTACATTAGATTGTGGGATATTATATTACAAAGGTTTACATATTCACTCCAGACTTGTGTTATACTATATTGCAGTAGACCTTAGAGTCATGCTGCATGACCTACCTGAAAGGCCGTGGTAAAATTTGAATTGAGACTCCTAATTAATTAACTTTCCACATTTTTACATTAATCACAAGTTTGAAAAGGTCAAGGCAAGGTAGGATTTTAGGAAATAACTGTTTAAAATAGTCTCTGGGTTATTGTGTTTAATTTCTGTAAGATGACTAGGCCCAAAACTAGATTTTTACCTGGTCTTCACATTAACATTTTTATCTGATCATCTTCCATCAGTTGCTATGTATTATGTACATACTTGCACACACTTTGTTTCAACACAAATTCTTCTATCATTGGAAGACCATTTCTCTTTTATTGGTGTTCCAATCCAAATCAATGTCCCAGGAAGAGATCCAACTCACATCCTCTGTGTCCCCATTTCTGCTCCTGACAGCAGTTGTATAACATTAAGTCTTCAAATGCTCAGTATTTGCACTGAGTGCATTTGAATGGATACTGGGATACACAGTTCCCTGCATAGCACATCACATTGATTTTGTCAGCAGTTACTTCTGAAGCCAGGCAAAGAGCTGACTGCAGTATCTAAGCTCCATTTCATAGAAACTTGATGTCCCTCTTTATTCTTGGGTTTGAATGAATTCTACCTCTGGAGCAGCCTGGCACATCTTTGGGCATCTCCAGATCAAGTCTTTCAGTTCTGTACTAAAATGATGCAGCCTGCTTTTCTCTGCAGGACTCACCACTACAGTGTGGGATAGAATTATTTTCTTTGATTATTTTCTTGTAGGAAATTCCCAGTCAGTAAGACATAAAACAACAGAAACAAGCCAATGAAAGTATAACTACATTCATCTTTAGCCAAATAACTTCTAGACTCATAACATGATCTCTTGGTACAGCAAAAAGGAAGTCAATAAATGAGGGCCATTAAGAGGATCAATAACAGCATATAGGGAAGAGAATGGTGTTAGTCATCACCTTGATGTTGAAATGTTCTTATACTTCTCTCTAAAGCTTCTAAGAAACACCTATTTTGCTGGTACTGAAGACCATGCAGAAGCCATCTGCATTATGAAAGATTTTACAATGAGAAGCCTGAAATAACTCTCTCCTCTCCACCTTTCATTCACCAGAAAATCCACAGGACAGAAGCAGTTGTGTGTTTCATCACATCCATCAGATGTATATTGCTGTAGCCAGGGAAGCGTGCCCTTGCCTCTAGTCTGCCAGTATGTTCAATTTACCCCACATGGGGTCACTTGAGCTCATTTCTTGGTTTTCATCACCTTTCCTTACTTGATGAAACTAAAGCAAAGTGACAGGTACATAGATACTAAACAGCATGACTGAGCTAGACCTTCAAAGGTCTCAGACATCCTGACAGTGCTCTTTCAATTTAGTCAGCTTCTTTGGAGATGCAGCCACGTGAGAATAAGCCCTTGAATTCCACCATGTGTGTTCTTGGAGGTGGCATAGCCTTTGCTTTTACATAGCGCTAAGCAGGAATCCACACACAGTGATGCTGCAGGAAATGATGCAGCTTTTCCACAGCATCCACAAGACTTCACAGTTTGGTGACCCCAGATGGGCATGGCACTGGGCCTGGAAAGGGGATCTGGTTTTTGGACTTAGGACAACACTCTCTGGTAAGGACTCCTCCAAGTGGTCCGGCGGTCAGGTGCAATACCAGGTGGCTAATGGGGAGTCTATGTTTCATCCTGAATTATGGGATTCTCCCACATGAGGCCATGTAAGGTTCAGGGGCTGGATTTAAAATACTTGCTACTCTTCATACTTTCCACATAGAAAGCTTTCAGAAGAGTTTTTTGGCCAAGTTTCAAAAAATAACTACTATAATGGTACCAGTCAGTTGAGGTAGGGAAGAAGCATCATCGCTGTGGTTACACAGCTCCCTAAATTCCTGCAGACTGTGGCTGGGAGGAACTGCACAGGTGCTTTTTTGTCCCTGTGTTGGTTTTGAAAGAGTTGGTTTTTAAGAGTTATCTCCTCACCTGCAATTAGAAGCCATTTTTAGAAGTTTTCTATACAAAGGTAAATGAAGAACTCAAAAAAAAAAAAAAAAAAGAAGAAGAAAAAAGAAAATCATCCCACTTACCCACTTATCTGTGCTGTTTAGAGCTTCCATAAGTCTGTTGGCCCCTGGGTGGGAAGTGAGCCATGGGTGAATTTGGGATGCCCTTGGAGATTTGATAAGGTGGGAAAACGGAGAAGAAAACGTGCCATTTCTCAAGTAGATTCAAGCAAGACCAAATGCTTTGTTGCTGTGAATTGAGGACGAGCAATTGATTTCAGTCAGTAGCCAACAGACATGGGGCAAAAGTTGCACTGGTGTCCAGCCCAGGGCCCATGTGCCATTATCCCTGAGGCCTGCACTGGGCTGAAAACAGGGGAATGCAAGATACAGAATTAGGGAGAAAAATATGACACACAATCCTTTGCATTATATCACATGTACTTGTGCTGACCTCAGGGTCACTTAATGAAGCCTTGGCTGGGTAGGCCTCTGACCCCAGCAATAGCTCTGCTTCAATATTAAGAACAATGCAGAGCCCATTACACCACAGGCTCTTGCATATGTGTATAATGGTTCTAAGTTGGATAGGCCGCCAACAGACATTAAAAAGCACTTGATAATTAAAGTTCATATGATGCTCCACAGCCCACCACTTCACAGTCCTACACTGCCCATCCTGCCAGCCATAAGCTTAGTTCCCAGCCCTTGCTTATAAGTCCCATGCCTCTATATTTTTCAGCATGCTGCTCACATTAATTTTACAAGATCTCTGCATAGGTCTGAAAGCTGGCCTATGTTGAATCACATTAATAGGGCCAACAGCACATGCAGCTCAATTTCTTTTTAAGCTCAGAAGAAGTGTGTTTCTGTGTCTGTTTGCCCTCTCTTCATTTCTTAATATGCTGCAATTAAATTAATGAGTGAGACTTCCAGATTCCCAGTTCTGCAATTTTAACTGCAGGACTTGGCTACGCTGACTTCACCAGCTTGCTCTATTGTCTGGTCATGAAGGTCTGCTTATCTGCTCTTGAATCCAGTCTGAAACCCTGCTACTTTGCTCCTCACCACTTTCACTTATATGATTTATAAAATCACAAATGGAAATAAAATAGAAAAAGAAAAGAATTTTTCAAAAGCAGCTGTTTTGAAACCTTTGAAGTAGCTGAAATATATCTTCGAAGCAGCAAATACTTTTTGCAGGAAAACCTAGAAACTCGAACAGACATTTTTCGCAGTCTTCTGTCAACTAGCCAGGCACTGGTGAAGCATATACAAAGAATACCCATCTGAGATGAATTTCATTTACTAGTAAGCTTTGTTTTTACTAAGGAGGAAAAAGGGAACCTGAGAAAGAGTTAAGAATTTCCTCTTGTCTCATTACTGGTGACCTTCCATTAGTCACTGAAAATGAAACGGCTTGTAATGGGATCTTGTGGTTTCCATGGCTCTAGAAAAGCCATTTTTACGAGGTTGCTGCTTGATGACTCTGATGAGTCACACCTCATGAAAAAAAAAAGGCAGATTTGAGAGCAGCCAGTTCCAGCAGTCGGGGGATATGAATGGTCCCAGAGGCCTGTCTCAGGGAGGAGCACTGTCAAAGGCTGGGGAACAGGTCCACCCTGGTCTCAGAGGGCCAGCCCAGAGCTGCTGGGGATGCTGCCAATACATGGGCACTCAGTGTCGGGGAGCACAAGTGGAGCCATGTTCACAGAAATGTTGAGAGGCAGCTTCTCAGCACATGCTTGGATTTTTTACAAGCACCTGTACGAGACAGCACAGCAGCCATCATAAAATTATGTTTTTCTCTCTCTTACTATGGTTTGCTATGACATCCACCATAAATTATAGACTCATAGAATCATTTAAGGTAGAAAAGACATCTAAGATCAAGTCCAACCATTAACCCAGCACTGTCTAGGCCATGTCTAAACCATGTCCCTAAGCACCACATCAACACTTCTTTTAAATACCTCCAGGGATGGTGACTCAACCACTTCCCTGGACAGCCTGTTCCAATGCCTGACCCTTCACCAGCTTCACTGCCCAAATCTGGACACACTCCAGCACCTCATACCCAGAAAAAATAAAACACCCAGAAGAAAATAAAAAAGGGTAAAAAACCAACTCCCCCTGTTTCCACCACCACCACCAAAATAACTTCAGAACCATCGTGCTACCTTAAAGGTTTTGGATAAGTTACATACAAGCTGTTTTGAATGTATTGCTCACATTAACTGATGTGATAATGTTCACTTGCAGTTAGTCTACGTTGAGTGTACCTACCTGTACCTATTAAAAAGATGGAATTTCTTTTAGGAGGAACTTAATACAGTAACACTCCAAGGATATATGTGAAAGAGGCCTTGAGCTATTTAATATTATGGAAAATTTTAAATATTTTATAGAAGTCAGCCACTTGAATTTAAACAATTTCTGCTGATGACTTGAGCAGAAATAATATTCCTCCAACTTCAAGAATGGCAATAAGGAAAATCTGAGGAACTACAGACTAGTCAACTTCACCTTAGTCCCTAGGAAGCTGATGGAGACAACTGTCCTGAGAAGCATTTCCAAACACATGAAGGATAAAAATGTGATTGGGAACAGTCAGCACAGATTTACAAAGGAAAAACCTTGTTTAATCAACCTAGTAGCCTTCTACAATGTCATACACTTCCTTTGTATGTCTGAATTCAGTTTGGCACTCCTTGCTCATGCATACACGCTTCCTGCCACTTTTGCTTGATTTCCTACGCTTTGAGATGGTCCTTGCCTGAGCATCCATCACTCCTGGACTCCTCTTCTTTCTGTGGCCATATTCCATAGGATTCTTCCAAGCAGATCTCTGAAGGGATTGTTATGAACGAGTGTTTTGAAATCACTTAAAGAACCACTGGCAAAGGTATCAGTAAAAACAGGTTTAATATAAAAGCAACAGCAAACAAAGTTTGTTGGCAAGGTTCACTCTGCTGCTTACGAAATGGCTAAGGCACACTGGGGAAAACCAACAAACAGAAATCCAGAGTCAACCAATCCAAATCAAAACAAACCGAACACTATCTGTGTGTTTGTGTGTGTGTGTGACAAATGGATAGAAAGGCTAAGGATAAAAAGGAATATAGTCTGAAGGCCTGATACCACTTAACAGCATTTAAACTTAGTAGTACTTAAACTTACCAACACTTAACTTATAATTTAAGTTAATACTTTAGCAATGGATTCATATAGGATGTACAGTATCACAACAGTAACTTACTTAAAGGCCTAACTCACTTATCTATCTGAAGTACCTAAGAATCTAGGAGAGCAGCATTTCTCCCATATTTGATATAGCATACACACACTTGCATGCACACAGACATAAGGAGTCTGTACAGGGTACCTGTAAAAAATTCTCCTCAAAGGTAGTGAAATACTTCAGAAGCCTTTGCATCTTCTCAGTGGGAAAAGAGTCGAGGCTCAAGGAGTGGGCTCCAGGATCTGTCCTTGTACAGCAGTCCTCTGAGTGCAGCGAACCTGAGAGACCCCACTCCGAGGGAGGTTGCTGGTCACAGCCCTTTGCAGTCCAGGAGAGCTCAAAGGGTCTCCTTTTGGACCGCTGATAATAGGGGTGCAAGAGAGTGGGCTTTAGTCATAACAGTGTTTCATCCTGGCTGCACTTTGGTCAGAAACTTTCTTTGAAAGTGTGAGAACAAGAATGTTATGCCATTCAGGAAAAAAAAAAATGTTTCCAAGGCCGTTCATAAATTTAAAAAGCAGGGGCCAGTTAGAGACCACAAGTTCTGGAAGCAGAAAGTGTTTCTGATAAGCTCAAGAGGAGCTGAGCCCAGGTGGTTTTTGTCAAGGTCAAGGCATAATGAGAATTTCTTAGACCACAGCGTAGCCTGAAAAAGTGGGGGAAAGGGGAGGATGCACCACTACAGAGGTGTATTTTGCTCTCCTGAAATCCAGGCCTGTGATCCTGCTTTTTGGCCTGCTCCCTCCTCTTAGGCTCTTCAACTCCACAGCCCCAGGGTCACTGCAGCCAAGGCTGCCTCCGGCCCTCATGTCTCCAACCAGTTCTTCCTTGTTCATAAAATCAGGTCCAGCAAAGAACCTTTTCTTGTTCACTCCTTGATCACTGGTTTGTACAGCATCGCATCTTTGCTCAGTACTGTTCTGCGTTGATCGACATCTCCCTGTGAACATTGTTTTGAGTCTACAGCATTGACAGTGAAAGCTGTTCGCAGTAGGCACAAATGCCAGGAAGCCACATGCTGCTTCACTTTGTTTCCTGACTGTACCAGCATAACTCTTAAAAATGAGACTTTTGGCACAAACAACCACAATTGCACTGACAGGATATTCTATCATCACTGTTTAAAATGTGATGTTTAGTGAAAACTGTGCCGGATGTATCTTTATAATTATTCACACGAAAAAATCAAATAAAAGAGAAGTGTTAAGGTCCCAATTCAGAAGAGCAATGAATATTCCCTTTAAGCTCTTTTTTATATGAACCTGAGTTTGGCAAAATATTAAAGTTAGCATGCTCAAGCCCTCTGTCTAATGTAAGGTTAATTCTCATAGAAGTTAAGATTAATGTTTTACCATCCTCCTTCATCTCTACAGTGAGATTCTAAACACTCCTTAAAATATCACCTCTGCAGCACTGTCAACAGAAAGCAATGATTTTGGCTGCCCAAACTGAAATACCTAAGAGAGCCTTTGTTTCCAAGGATGGGTACTCAAAACTCTTTGAACACAAGACAGTTTTTAAAGGCATTTAAACTGGAGCTCCAAAAAAACAAAGGCGAGGAAAATCACTAAGTAGCTATGAAAAGCAGTCTGTAACTTCAGTGTTGCCTGATTTTTAATGGTTGGAAACTGGAATCTTAAAGTTATACTAACACGTTTTTACATTTTCAGTAGAAACAGATGGAATAATATTGCTCATGCTATGCCAACACTTATGTTGTTACATAGTCTTTATTAAAATTGCTCCAAGGCAAAAAAACTGTATGCACAAAGGTAAGGGGTGGGGAAAGCTGGCAACTGCCTTGGACATTCAGGCTTGAGTCCTTTAACTCTGAGCCAGCTCTGTGCATCACTGAGAAATCCCCACAGCTTCATGAAGGGTGAAGTGGAAGAGAACCTGGGTGCAGTGCTGGGTACTGGTTGCACTGTGTCCGTGAGACCCTTGTCCTGCCAAAGGCAGTGGAGACACACAAATAAAAAGGAACAAGAGGAGAAGGGGTAACATGCACAAAACATGTGAACCAAGCTTCACAAATTAAAGCAGCAGAGAGAAGTACAAAAAGAATGAGATTTAAAGGACATCACTGAATAGAGAATTATCATCACCTTATCTTTAAATCCAGGAAAACCCCCCCAAACCTTCCTTCCCTATCTTGCTCAGAAATTAATTCCAGTTATAACAAATGGGATGCGGAGCAGATAGGCATCTGTGTGTGTGCATACATATATAAATGTGTCTTGAATATGTGTTTCTATAGTATGATCCAAAGCCACTGAATTAGATGGAACCATTCCCATTTGGCTTCAGTGGGTTTTGGACCAGGTCCCCAAACTCTGTGATTCAGCTTTGAAAAAAAAAAAGAAAGGGACAATAAAATGCCAGATTAATTCTCATTCTGAAAAATCTGAGCTGATCTACCAGAGGGAGAAAAAAAAAAGAGGGGAAAAAAACCCCCAGACCAAAAAACCAAAACAACAAGCCCCCCAACTTTTAATCTTCCAACCATCTAAATGCCTTCAATTAACTAACATTGATTTCCCTTTGCTTATATTAAAAAATTTTATGTCCCAAAAGGAAGCAGTAAAAACATTTCCATGATAACCATAAAGATCATTGAAAAGATAATAAAGTTTTCTGTTTCATTACCTTTTCTGTGTGGTAATCAATTACAGAGGAAGAACAGTACAGGTTCAATTAAGTAACTAAATAAAAAGGAATTAAAAGCCGCAGGGGATCTTTATTTCACTTATGTTCAAGTAGGGTCCAACTCCAGGCCTCACTGACTTGTTTGTACCATATAAAGGGGTTTAATTTCTGTGAACCAGTCTGTCAGCATTAGCTGATCATGATTAGGAAAATGGCGTTAGAGAAAACAGGGGTACTGAAAATAGCTTTTCCCAAGTGTAACCTTCCCTCCTCTCTGCTTCTTTCCAAATGGGATTATCCTGAGCTCTCAGCACATAGCAAAGTAAAAATGAACCGTTTGGCAAAACGAAGGTTCTTCCTTTGAAACATAAGATATAACTCAGGAAAACATTGAATGCTCTGTCCCAAATTAGCAAGCGCCTGAGCACATGCTCACCTTTAAGCACTTGCTTGGATCTTCCACTGACTTCAGGTTTAGCATCTGCTTAAAAAAGCTCTCCGTGTCTTGCAGAATTGCAAGTTCATACTAAGTGGTGAGAGATTCATTTAAAAAGGAAATATGAATTTTTTTTAGAACTTGAAAAAAATAGCCGTGGGTTGGGTTTTGGGTTTCTTATTTTGAAGTCTGGGTTCTTATTTTAGGCAAATAACTCATGACTTCATTATAGACAGTCAGCTTCACATGGGCAAAAACAAAGCTCCTGGAGACATACGCAGTATTAAATTTGTGCAGATAGCTGAATGGAAAATTTCAGAGGAGCTGGCACCTACAGGATGCTTTGCCAATGGAAAGCAGTTTCGTGGGGATCTTGGATTACATATACATGTTTGCCAGTGCATACACACACACAAAAATTACCACAGGAAAATTAGGCATTTTACTGAAGGCAATAGCAGAAATTTTAGAGACTCAAATGAAGCCATTGTTTCATCCACAACCTTTACACACACTGGCTGGGACTCATCACCTCTAACCCCTGAAGCCTCACTTGTCCCAGGCTACACCAGCCACATGTGTGGGTGACTGGGGGTGGCACCTAAAGGGGCAAGTGGACTATGTCTGGCACTGCATGACATAGCACAGGGACCAAAATGCCTTTCAATCTCCTCAGTCTGGTCTTGAACCTGCAATACACCTACTCAGCTTCATCAGGGACCTGTGGCATCCCTGTTCAACCACGGTTCACTATCCCCCTCTGCAGCAGGGACCCTCAGGGCTCAGCATGCCTGCAGCCAGCCCTCCTTCCCACCCTCTCCGGCCATCCATTAAAGAAGAGCCGAAGGCAAGAAAGCACCACCACCATCCCTGGTATGACAGCTGATGCTCCACCAAGCATTCTGCTGGGAAATACAGAGAAAAAGAGAGATTTTACCATCACGTTTCATGAGCAATCAGTATAATTGTACATCTCACCAAGAGCTACACCTCCAAAGAGCACAATTTGAGAAAAAAATCACATTCAGAAATCTGTTTGCAAAAAGATAGCTTCGTATTGCTCATAAATTAAGCCACTCTGTTTCACTGCCAAAATATTCAACAAATTTCTTTTTTGGGATGCTCATTTTTCATTCCTTCAGGCTACGTTTAACCAAGTAATCTCCCTATAAATCCTGGCTCCTGCTGCCATTCACAATGCAGTGGGTCTTGTTTAGAAATTCTTAGAATTGGTGCATTCCTGCTGCATGACAATCCTTCAACTTCTTCCCTTTTGAAAGGAACAAAATGGAAATCGGTTCTTCTCCAAGTTTATCAGAAGGGCAGCCAAACCTGATGTTATACAGTAAGATCTTGAACTGGGAACTAGGCAGCTATTTTAATCAGTGGGCTTATTTCACATCTGTCAAGGACAGTATATTTAGACCTGGACAAGCTGTTTCTTCCCTGCGCCCCGATCTAAAAAAATGACCCAAGCACAGCAATTCTCAGATGGACTCTTATGCACTTTGGCAAACCCTCGTGAAAGAGTTTAGATAACACACCAGCTATCAACAGGGCCAGGATTTAAAAGCAGTAAATAAATGTCTATGACGTGTAGAGCTGGAGCCATCACTGCTGTTTAATCTATCATGGCTATTTAATCATACCTTCTAGGCATCATCAGATTTGAGTGAACCACTCAGGTCAAGGCACCAAAATAAGACAAGCTCTTTTGTCACTGCTTACCCACCCAGAGTAAAGCATATGTGAAAGTGATGTAAGTGATGACCTCTGAGCGACTGACAGTAAACAGAGCAGGAAAGCTCTCCTGAGCCAGAAAGAAGCAAGAGCTTCTTTAAGGTAGCCCTTCCCAGCCATGCCACCAGGCAGAACTGCAGCAGGCTGCCAGCCTTTTCAGAAGTGCGTGGCCCCATCTTTCGGCATCAAAAAAAGCAGAAGGATTTTGGAAAGACCTTGCCTCCAAACTAGCTCTCCTTATCACAGTGCAAAGGTGAGAACAACTGGGTGGGGACCAGCCTCTGCTTAAAAGTCAGGCTTTTGCTTAGTTGATAAAAAAGGAATGGACCAGATGTGAAAACAGGATCTTTAGTGAGTGTTGGCAGCCTAAAGAGTCTGCAGTGTCTGCAGACATGACTGGGGTTTGTCCACTTTTATCTAGGGCAGTGAGAAGTCATTCCATGCCCCACTGCTTGGCTAGAAACACTAAAAAAAAGTGTGGATTTAGCCACCAGAAACAAACTGCTGCTGCAGCACTTCATTGCAAGCACTTTTCTTTCTTTTTAATCAGCCATTTGGATAATAAAAGGATTAAAAATGAAAGCATTACTGTCCAGCATGTTCTAAGATACCAGAAACATTACCCATCAGTCTCACCCAGCCTGCCATATGCCTTGTCTCACCAGCTGGAGCTGTGGGCTACAGCAGGAAGAGGAGATGCTTGTGCTATGAACAACAAAGGTCTTTGCGGCCTGTGCACTGCCTGCAGGGACTACAGCTTGTTTGCTGCAGCTTGGGCACAGAGCTGCCTTTAATGTCAAGGCAAAACACAGATAGTTGGCACTGTATCATCTTCCCCATTCTCCTCACTAGGAGCTGAAGAGCTTGGATTTGGGACCTCCTGCAGTCAAAAACCTAGAGTCTAAGAGCCATTTGGACTTGCATCATATTGACAGTAAGGCAGTGAGAGCAAGCATCACCCTCTGCACTCATGCAGACTGCCTGTCCTTTGAAGGACTTCTCAGCAGGCTTTCATAAGCATTAGAGTAATAATAAAATACTGAAGCACAATGCAATCTGGACCAATCACCACCAAACGGGAGTCTACAAGGACTTCCATATACTTCCTACTTCTCCACTCTTATACTTTTTTATGTTCTAAAGGGAGAAGAAAAAAAAGCTAAGTTAAGAGTTATTGTCTTGGATACATCACTGGACAAACTGCTTAGTAAGGCTGAAATTAAATGACCTGTTCATTCACCACACAACCACCCAGGGACTGCTCCAGACTCACCCACCACAACTCTTCGGGGTGCCCCTCTCTAAGGGCTGTACAGGGAGCGCTGCACAGAGATCATTGCAGGTAACCACCTGTCAGAAAATGCAGGAGCATTCAAACAAACAAACAGCCCCCAAAAAACCAACTTTCTGCCTCCTGCTCTCATCACAAGCCACCAACACTTAACAAATCCCAGGGGAAAATGCCTTTATGACCCTCAGAACCTTGTGTTCCTCCAGGGTGCTGAGGACAACAAAAAATGCACCTGCTACCATGAGGTGAGGAGTAAATTCCATCCTGATCTAACTAGCAATGTCACTGGGAGGACGACAATATGAAAGGCTGTCGAAACACCTCCCTTGCCTTCCCCGTGCAGTCCCATCCCCAGGCTTGCCCTGGAGGGAAGAGCACTATTGCCCCTTGCCTCACCTGATGTAGCACAAGCTTCAGCCCTGGACTGCCCTGGGGCTGTTCAGCAGGGCCCTGGCTCTGGCCTCTTGGAGGGCTGCAATGCAAACCTGCACTTCAGCTGCTGATTTAATATTCCACTCCTCTGCTCCCTCTCCTTTTCCTGCACATCAGCTCCACTCCTCCCATGCATTTCTCACTTTCCAACTCTGTCCTTCCTTTATCTCCTTCCCATACCTCATCTTGCTGTTCACCCTCTTTACCAAGGCAGATCACAGTTACATAGTCATGGGAGTCACCCTTTGCTGCCAGATCCTCTCTATGGAAGTGCAACACGGAATGTCACCTACATTTCAGTGACATGTTTTACTGCAGCTGCAAACTGCAGTCTCAAGATCAAGAGCTGAGATCCTAACTGCTTCTTCCAACACCCATCCAACCTGAAGTTGTTTTAAAAATAATATTTCACTAGCAAGAGGTATAATGCAAGCTAGCAAAATACCATTTCCTCCATTAATGCCTGTGGAGTTAAAACATTCTTGCCATAATCTGCCTGCAGATGTACCATAGGTATTGAGAAAGAGCTCAGAGACTCAAAAGCATCAGGAAATGACCACTTTCTGGGGTACAGAGTCAGCTTGTTTTGTAGAAACCGTCTGGCTTACTAAGACAGTCTTGTCTTAGACTTGCCAGCCAAGCGATATGAGCTACTGATGTACGTCTGGAAAATATTTATGATAAAAATTACGGTTGCAAAAAGAATAGCAAGTAAGTAGCTGATCCAGCTGGCATGCAAATTGCACATAATGTTTATCAGCACAAATATGTTCATCAGCACTACCACCTAGTCCTTCTGGAGAACAGCAGGTACTCAGAGATCTTCGTGACCATAAAGCAGTTGGGTTTCCTGTAGGCCTGATAATAGATTTATTCCTGTCTTCAGTAAAACAGGAGAGGGCGTTTAACCATCTATCATACTGTCTGACAGAACAGCATCAGGGTTTTTTCCATCTCAGAGTGCGCCAGGGCAAGTGAGGCACTTGAGGACTTGGACTTCAACCAATATTTCATCAAGACAGTGCAACATCTTGGGAGTTCATCAAGCCCCTGGCACTGGGTAGAAGAATGCTCAGCAAAGTCAACATTGTCAGAAAACAGAGCAACTGGGCATCATTTTAAAGTATGTCCCTTCTCCGACATCCCTCCTCTGCCTAAGCAAGCTCTACACACTGCAGCAGCCAAGTTGCATTGCAAAAGGGACTTTCCAATGAGAAAAGGCAATGCCAGCCTGTGCCAAGTGAGCACTGTGCAGGTGCAAAAGGCTGGAGGGAATCAGAGGGCAGACTGACACCAGGTAAACTTATGTTTCCATGGGAAACCAGGCTAGTAACAGACCCATAGTCTCCAACGTCTTTTGAACAAAATAATTAATCTAGGAACTGCTGTATTAGAGCATACCTTAATGTTGCTGAGGGAGGAGCAACCAGCTCCCAGTCACCTTCTACAATACTGTGGAAGGTTGAAGGCAACATTTAGTGAGATCTAGATCAATCAGGATCTGCTTTAGCATCTGCTCCTTCTGAAATATCCCAACACCCACTCTGTTAGCAAAGACCAGAAAAGAGCATTCATTCTCCCTCACCAGCCCAGCAGACCCCAGTCACACTAGTTTTGCACTGTAGGCCTTTCCAATCCTCTGACAGTCCTACTGTCTTAAAAGACTTGTTTTCAAAGGGCCAGATAAGTATGAGACATGTCACCAAAAAGTATGATTTGGCTCTAAGTCCATAAATTCTGTGCTCAGTTCCTTGATGGACAAGGTCTGCTAGTGTGACCCAGTTCCTTGTATTCCCCTCTCTTCCCATAATAAAACAGGAAGAAAACCTCCCTTTCCACCTCATTTCATATAAATGTTATGTCTTTGTCTCAGAACAGCCTAGTCAGCTTTAAGATCCAAGACCAGCTTTGTGCCCACCCTGCTCAGGCTTTCTAGAAATTACTTTGTTCCAGTGTGGGTCCCCCAGACTGTGGGATAACTGGAAACTTCAGTGTTTATTAGTTTTCATTTTCAGTGCTGAGTGATTTTTAAAGGAATAATTGTTTCCAGATGTCATGCATATTTTGCTCTGAAGGAATACTACAATCTCTCTTAAGGTTACAAAACTGAAAAGGTTGTTCTTTCCCTATCCAAGTGGCTCTCTCAAGAGGATTTGGGAACACTGTGTCTCCCACATGGACCCTGCAGATGCAGGTAAGAATGAGACACAAGATCTCTGAAAAAACACTCTCGGTTGTATGCCACACTTCATAAAGCTGAAATGTTGAGTGTGCATCAGTGATACAATTTTTGGTTTGCTCTGTAGGGAGAACATTGTATTGGGGTGTTACAGCAAAGCCCAGTCAAAACCAGCCAACCCTAGAAGACTTGGATCTCCACTTTTACAGGAGCATTCTCACCCTAGATGAAAACACACTTCTGATGATGCCAAGTCCTCTCTGACTTCAGAGTGCAAATGCTGGAAAAGGTGGAAGCACTTGAAGAAGAGGCACAAGCTAAAAATAAAAGTCTGCCACTCATTCTCAGTCTTGACTGGTTTTAAATGCATTTCTTTAGTCAGATGATTTCTGTGCTTTTACTCTTAAAAGATGTGCACACATTTAAGTATAGAATTTATGTATTATCAGTCAAAGATAAGGTCAGAGCCCAGAAGAAATATAATGTTATACCTTATGGGAATCAGTAGTTACATTATCCAAACTTTGAGAGGATGCTCCAAATTACTCCTGAGCAGTTGCAAAGTTACATCTGTTTGTGTGCTCTGCTTTCCAGAGCCCTGTTCTGTCACACTAGGTATTACCTAAGGAGAGCTCCTGAACCTGTTAACCTAAATTTCCAGTTCCAGAAGACATTATTTCCATAAACATATTTGCTTGTTGAAAGGCAGATGTGTTCTACACATCTGACACAATAGCAGCATGAGCAAGATTTCACACGATGCCCATGGAAAGAAGGACGGAAAGAGAGCACCTCCTCCAGGACACAAAAAAAGAATGTATTTTGGACACAGGTAGACCAGCTAAAATACTCATACCAACATGCAAATTACCAATGAAGACAGGATAGTTGCATTTCATTGTCTATGAAGTCCTGCAGGTTTTCTTATTTGCAAAGAAACCTTGTATGACACCCAACTAGACTTGTAAATTTCTGAAAAATGCTGGGCAGCTGCAAGTGAAATGTGACAGCTTTGGGAAAAAAATCAGTATACAAGTTGGTAACAGAAAGCTTTAGTAAGACTTAAATGCACTATTTGAACCTTTCTGCAACGGAATGATTAATTTTCTATTTTTGAAAACATTTCTTCAATCCTGTGGAATGCAGTAAACGCATCATTTGATTAGCAAAATCTATGAATTTTTCTGGGTTTCTTTTATATCTTGTATCAAGAAAAAATTCAAAATTGCAAATGAAATCCCCACAAAATGAAAAATTAAGTTATCTCTCTGCTTTACAACTGAGAGTAGGCGGTGTTGAAAACTGTCCTAATAACACAGGACAAGACTGACAGCACTAAAAAAGGGGCTAGAAAAAAAATAGAGCTAGAAATAAACTGGCCTCTGCATCAGAGCATTCCATAATAGGTAGGAAAATATGTTCCTTTTTCTACAGAAATAGATTATACAGAACACCATAATTTTGTGTACAACACCTACTTCAAAACAGCCCAAAAAGCTGTAATACCTAAAATAAGAAAATGACCAAACTTATGTCCGTGTTCAGCAAAACTCCAAATTTCATTCCAGCGCTATAGCACATGCATAGTTAGGAAGTACATGCTAAAATATACTGATGATGGCAAAGAAACAGGGGTCTAACTTAAAGGCTTGCCTGGATAAGTCAGAAGGCCATCCAGGAGAGTTTAAGCCTGTGTTTAAGAGATTCTTTGAATGGGGAAAATTGACTTTCAGTTGAGGGCATGCAAATCTGAAGCATCACAAAACTTGTAATACTGCTGGGAACAAGCTGTAGCCTCCAAATATGCACCCCTAAATACACTCTAAACAGTAAACAACTAAAATATTAATAGAGTTTGAGAGATGATATGCTAAGCATTCAACCAATTGATTGTATCAAAGAATTATTGCAGATGGTGGTAGGGCCACCTGTTAGCACAAGCTGTCCCTTCACATTCTCCTATTTTCAGCTGTTTATAACTTTGTCAAGACATAGACTTTTTTTTGCTAAATGTCTGATGCAATTAGATATTTCTTTGCAATCAAAGAAGACCTCTCCATCATTACCAAGACAAGCTTCTGAAATGTACTGTTTTGCCCAGGTTGAAGTTGTCCACAATTCTACCCTTTTTGTTGAAAAGTCCTATTGCTTCCAAAGTATTAAAGCCTGGGAGTGGGATTTGGCACAGACTACCACAGCAAAGAATGCACTTTTTGCCAACCCCACAAACACTGTCTCAAACCTGACCACACCATGGTGAAAAGTGATCACAGTGCATGCAGGGCCAAGAGACCCTTCTCTCAAGGTGCAGGGCTAAATCTTCTGACATCCAGCTGCACTGGTACATTGCACAGCTCTTCCCTGTGTAAAGGGATTGAATATACATTTATTCATTTAATCTGATTATTTTTATTCTGATATTCCCAAGTGCTCATGTGCTTCAAGTTCTTTAAATTATGTTATGACACAGTCTAAAGGTCATCGAACCACCCACAAAACCTTCACACACAACTATTTAATAATAAATACATTAAAAAATCACTGTGCCACCTAAATATTCCTCTAAATCCTTGCATTTTAACTAAAAGCAATACAGTTGTAAGAAATAGCCTGCAAAAAGAAAAAGAGTTTTCCTTAACAGCCAAAAGGCCCCACATTAGGGCAGCCCATGGTGACCACAGCTCACACTTGCATAACAGGCACTTGCTCTGCATTAGATTTGGTTCCACAGGTCCCATAAGCACAAGCAGTGCCAGGAGAAACTATGCTATGGCTCAGTACCAGGGATCCACATTGCTTTTGCACATTTTAAATAATACTAAGTACTTTTTTATTTGTAGCTGCACTAACAGATGTTATTGCAGCATCTGGAAAAGGTACTATGTAAAGATCCGATCCAAAGTCATGGTTAGGCTAATTTTAAAAGTAAGTCTCCACTTTAAAACAGAACTAAGTTTTGACAGTGCCCAAATCCTGCAACATGGCTAATTTTAAGAGGCAGAAATCCTATGAGATCTGATATTTTGCAAGATTTCCCATCCACATGCCTTCCAGCTTGAGAAGCAATTCAGAACCACAGCTATGGGCAGGAATCCAAGCTTCAAAGATACAACGCGGACTAATCTCTATTTTAATCCCTGCTTCTCTTCTGCTGGGTATTACAAAACACAAGTTTCTGGTTTTGAAGCCTCTGACTTTATCACTCTAAGTTTGGAGCTGATAGCTCTTGGTTCAGTTGAGAATGAAATACTTAATGACCTTACCTGGCAATTAGCTTTCCTTGCTCTTCTGATTTGCATGAAGAAGGCAGCATCGCCCTGCCCAGCCCACAAGGATCAGCAGTGCTGGCAGCTGGTAAAAAGCAGAGATCACTGTCCTTCAGGGGTGGGATCTCCCTCTCTCCAGCTGTGACTTCCAGGGTTCTTTTATCACTGCAGTAGAACATCTCAGAAATGCTCCAAACCTGCATTTGCTAAGGTGGAAGCAGTGATTTGAGCACTGAAAGACTGCCAGGTCAAACCACTGACATCATCAAAATTCGGACACCTGTTAAAACAAACAATGATGAGTTCTGTATGCTGGCACTCCATAGTCCAGCTTGAGATTGATGGGAACCTCTCTAAGTGTCCTTTGATACAGTATAATAGCAGCTTATTTAGATCGAGTTAGTTTGCAGTGGAGATTAGACCTTTTTTAATAAGATGCAGGGCACAAAGGGACTTCAAAAATCTCTTGTAGCTTCTAAGTTTTTCTGCCACACAGCAGATGAAGTTGTGGAGGAGCAGAATAGTTCCAAGAATGCGTCAGTGATTCAGCGCCCCATGCTCTGAGCAAACAGGCCCCTGGGGACAATGCATGCCAGTGGTCTGACAACATCTCCAGCCACGAAGTAGTGACACAACGTTCATTTCCCTGAGGACCTGGCAAATGACATTTCCTGCAAGGCTCTTTGGATTCCCCTCTGGGCAGGGACAGGTTCTTCTAGCACAGAGGTTTCTGAGCCTAAAAAGGAGCCTTTCTTTGGCTTCCCTGACTTTTTCAGCAGTCCCCTGGAAACATGTGGCAGGGAGGGAAGCTGCTTTTCCCGACACCATTCAGTTGCCAAAACCAGTAACCCCTCCACAGTGCTCCTGCAGCCTTGCCTGGTCCTGAGGCCATGGAGCAGGAGCCTCATGGGCACAAACCTGCCCGTGATTCATCCCTGAGCAAAACTCACTACAGTGAAAGGTGGTGAGCGCAACCAGGGCAGGGGTGGTAAGCAAATCTTTGACCCCCTCCTTAGGAGAGGCCTGTGCCATCAGAAATGTAGAATGGTGTACTTCAGTTGAAAGGGACCTACAATGTTCATCTAATCCAGCTCCCTGATCAAGCAAGCTGTCTGACATACAAAATATTAAGCAGAAACCTTATTTCTGATATTTCCTCACTTCTAAGTCTCAGAACTTGCAACTAAACCTACTCAATCTGTAAATTTGCATATGTCATTTATTAGATTATTTGCAATCTTTCTTGCTGCTGAAGGGTTAACATGGTGTCCTGATATCCTGATGCTTATAAATAATTAAGGACACAGCAGAATTCTTCACTAAAAACTACTGTAGTCTTTTCCAGAACTGATTTCTAATCCTTTCCAGGACAGCTGCACAATTTAATACAAAAAAAAGTGCTGAACCATATTTCACAACTTGCCAGCTGCCTGCCAGGGCAGAGGGGTGCGTGGTCCTGGCAAGGAGGGCACAGCCTCAGCACCAGCCTGCTTGGAGAACCTAGCTCTACTCGGTGCCAGTGCCTCAAGCAGCAGTGGCTCAGGAAGGACCATTTCCCAGCCCATCCAAAAGGACACAGGGATTTACTGGTCTGGCCACAGGGAGAGGGTGAGTGCTGCAATGTGGGGGCTCCTGCACAAGTTTGGAGTGGGCAAAGGCAGCACAGCTGAGAGGGAAGTGCTGTCTGCCAAGGCCAAGGTGGCCACCTCAGCCCCTCTCCTTCGTCACAGCTCTGCACCTTCCCCTCCCTGTACATCATAGCAAGAGGTGGCAACGGGCACTGAGGGAATTAAGTTGGCTACGCTCAAACGAGGCAGAAGGTCCAAAAAGCTGACTTGTAAAAAAAAAACCTAGAAAGGCCAATAGTGAGACCCCCATGTCAAAAATACCGGCCCCTCTCATGGTACAGCCACTGACACACTTTTTCTTCTCTTGCTTTGTAATTTATCTTGTAAATCAATCCATCTGCTTTCAAACCAAATGTGCCAAGCAAATATGAAGGCTATTAGGAGGCCTTTTTTTTCCCTAGAGCAAATTAAACAGCTGGAGGTTACATTTTTTAATATTGCCAAGCCATTATGAGGCGTAACATAGAGCAGTTGACTGCGCACACAGCTCCACAATGTTCCGCTGGGCTGATGCAGCAAAATCAAGGAACTTGTGCCTTGCACCCAGCTGCAAATGCCTGAGAGGCTCCTGAACGCCACTGATTTTATGGCAACTGTCATGCCAGAAGAGCTGATTCTCCCAGACAGTGGAAGTACACAATTAGGTCACATTAAACATTGAGAAAATACCACAGCAGTTCCACATGCCAACTACAAGTGAGTGACACTGGAAAACAGTTCCTGGCTGGCAAATACCATCCCAGTGTCAGTGCATAATTTCTGCTAAAAGTTTACAGATGAATTCTATGGGTGCAGAAGCGTGAGCAATCACCCAGACAGGGGAAGTCACAGCATTTTCCCAAAGTCAGAGAAGTGAGACAGGCAAGCACCAAAGACAGGTTTATTCCCCCTGGGAAGCCACCACTACCTCCCGTTCACAGAAACAGACGGGCTGGGTACTGCATTCCTTCAGGAGGGTTTCCTTTAGGGCCAGAATAACAAGGTGAAGCAGTGATGCTCACAGTGGAGGCTTCAGACTTGTGTAGGCTTTTTTTCCATGTACAGCACCAAGCACAGCGACTGGAGCTCCCAGCCCTACCACAGGAGCAGAAGTGTTTGCAGTGCCCTTATCATTACACCCACATACTACAAAGTATATCCTTGGCCAGAGGTGGACTAGAGAGAAAAGCACAGCCCACTCTGCTTACAGAAAGTCTTTTGCATCCTGTCAGCATCACCTAACTATATTCAGCTGAGTCCAGTCTTGCAAACCTGAAATCAAAGGTAGCTGTCAGTTGAAAGGTAGCTGTTATCACAGATAACAGACATTCTGTTGCACAATATTTGGTGCTCACGACAAATTGCACTGAAGAGACTTCTATGCCATTGCCACAACAGTGGTAATTATTTAAAACATTAATAAAAGGGCTCTGTACAGGAGGGCAATGCTGCATGGGGAGAGAACACACCATACCATGTACACTTCAACACTGTGAGAAGTGTCAGTCTATGTCTTTTTACTCTCATGTATCTTGAAATTACTTATGGAGTCTACTGATTACAAAAGCATGTTTAATTTTGCCTATGATCAAACACATACCCGTGATGCAGCAGCAAGCAGTGCACCTCAGGGAAATGTCACACAGTTTTTGGGATGGTGAGTGGGCAGCACAGCTTTCTCAGCACATGAATTAACACCTCAATTCTTTAAAAGTTTCCATTTTTCCAATTTCTTCACCAGGCTTTTTCAGTAGAAACACTAGTTGTCACGATCAGCAATCCTGTTGCAATATCTCCTCTGCTTGCATCCTCACAGAGCATCCCCATGGTTCACTCCCAAACACAAGAGCAAGGCTATTCTTTACACTTTTAGGTCAGCCCTTTAGCACAGGCCAAGAGCAGCATCTCATCACAAAAGCAGCTGTCAGAAAGGCACAGGCAGATATGCGTGTAGGAAGTAACCTCCTGAGGTATTGCTGCTGCTGCAGCACCCATGACCAGGGTCTGAGAGCAAAACCACGCACCAGCACACACTAAGAACCAAGCCGAGCACTTAGAAGAAACAACCAACCCCCAAAATATTTTAAATTGTGAAACTTAATCTAAGTTCCAGCCCAGAACAAAGACGGTAAAGTTACGACACCCTCATTATTCAGATTTAGCCTGGTCTGTCATGGCACAAGATTACGTCACACTTTCACAGAATGGTTAAGATTGGAAAGGGACCACTGGATGTCATCTAGTTCCTGGTCAAGCAAGGGTCCCCCAAAGCAGGTTATTGAGGATTGTGTCCAGACAGCTTTTCAATATCCCCAAAAAGGGAGACTCCACAACCTCTCTAGGCAATCTGTTCCAGGGCTTGGTCACCCACACAGTAAAGAAGTTCTTGTGTTCAGGTGGAACTTCTCATACATCAGTTTCTGCCCACTGCCTTTTGTCCTATTGTTGGGCAACACCAAGCAGAGCCTGGCTCCATCCTCTTGGCACTGTCCCTTCAGATACTGATAGACTTTGATGAGGTCCCCTCTCTGTCATCTCTTCTCAAGGCTGTCCAGGCCCAGTACCCTCAGCCTTTCCTCACACGGGAGATTCTCCTTAATTATCTTTGTTACCCTAAGCTGGACCCGCTCCTGGGGCTCTCTCTCTTGTCCTGAGGAGCCCAGATTTGGACACAGCACTCCAGACGCGGCCTCACCAGGGCCCAGCGAAGGTGCGGGGTTCCCTCCCTGGTGGGGAAGGAGGAGGCGGCCTGTGTGGGAGGCGGGCGGCAGCGGGGCCGCGCCGGCGCTGGCTGCTCCCTCTCGCGGCTGCCGGGCCGCGCTGGGCGCCCGGGGCTGCGGCTGCCGGGCCCTCACGCCCGGCAAAGCCCGGCCTGGGCTTCCCTCGGCCGCGCCGCCCGGGGCAGCACCGCCCGTGCGGGAGGGCCGGCGCCTGGACTCGCCGACGGGGACACAGCCCCGCTCCCGCCCGACCCCTGCCCCGGTTACAGCACCTCGAGCCATAAATGACAGCTGGGCTTTGGCAGGACCGAGCGCGGTGGAAAAAGGGAATCAAACCGAAATACACATACCCCACACTCCCAAGCTGTAGGGTGGTCTGTTGAGAGCAAGAGCTCATCAAAACGGGCCCAGCCCAACCTGGGGGAGACCTGGGACAGAGTAGCTTGAATGTCTGATACCTGGCAAAGCAACAAAAAGCCTTAACCAAAAATCATTTAATTAGTTTCTATTTAGCATAAATTTCCCTCCCTGACTCCCCATGCCCTCCCCACGACCCCAGCCCGCCTGGGTTGTGTAGAGTAATTTTAGGGCTCCGTGTTTCTGACCAGATCTCATCTACTGTGACATGTGACAGAGCCCAGTGAGTGGAAGGCTCCAGCCCACAGATACCCAAGAAAATCTAAGATTTCCTTGCTGCTCATGCAGTTTTCTCAGACTGTTTGTCAAAAGTTATTGGTGGCTATTTTTTAAATGAAAGGAGTAGTGAGAAAATAGCTTTGCGGCATATTGGACTAGCAGATTGTTCAGACTCTGCACAGGGACAATAAAGCCTTTAGGATCCTTTGATTGACATATATAATGAATGTAGCTGTCAAACTTTTGTGCAGCAATTTTATTTTGTATTGACAAGCTATTTCACTGGCCAGAGTTTTACATAAAAGGAATAATTCACATTGTTGTGGTGCTGCTATTTACAGAGCCTAGAGGACAGATGCATCACTACAATATAAATATTAATATTCAAATTTCTTTTGAAATACATAATTCTGTATGCAACCTATACTGCGTGCACATCTTCATACAGGGAGAAATGCATTGTTCTGCAGAGAGAAGGGGGCCCTGGAGCTGCTGGGGTTGTTGTTCATTCACTGATTCATTATGTAGCCTTAGAAAAGGCACTTAGTCACTCTACAGTTTAATGTTTCTCTCTGTGGAGCAGAGAACAAAGCCTCAACACAAACTGCGATCACTGTTATCAGTCAGAGTGGCAGAGGTCACAAAGCCAGCATGGGGTCAAGGGGCTGCTCTGAGCAGCCCTTGTGTGCACAAAGCCCAGGACAGCTGTGCTCTTCTGAAACAGCCTCTTACTCCTGCCAAAGGAGTGGCAGGGTCAGCTTGGGCTACCTGAGACAGCAGTTGCTGCTTGCCCACTACCTTTCTTTGGTTATGAACAATAACTTACCAAGAAATCACTAGCCTCAGACAAAACAGGCAGAACGCAAACGAGAGGGCAAAGCAAAACATAAAGGTGAGAAAAAAAAAATCCACATAAGCAAGGATGACTCTCACACTGTATTTGCTATGCAGTCAAGCCCACAAGTGGGTTGTGTGTCTGAAGGTGGAAATACAAAGACATGTCCTGTTCCCTGGGGAAAGGTAAGCAACTTCTCAAATTATCTTTAGAGGCTCTTATTAGCCTCTCACTAACACTGTGCCCAAAGCCACAGCACGCACACATTGTATCCATAAAAAGAGATATTCACAGCTCTGCAGCTCATAGAAGTGCTGGGCCCATACTCTGGTACAAGTATCATTTAAAAAAAAAAGTCTGAGTAGCAAGTGAGGGCATGGAAAGGACTTGTACAGCAAGAATTTGGAAAGAGCATGATAATCCAGCTTGGGGTGCTGAGGTCAATGGGCACACAATTTTTTAAGAGTGTGACAGGTTTGTTTGTTCCATCATTCCTATATTCATTTTCAATTCTAGACACAAGAACTTCGTGTCTACCCCCAAAATAATAGTATTATCTGAGACAAAGCCAGGTAAGGGGTGCCAGAGCTTTTCCCAGCCCATTTATCTAATAAAGCATCATATACAACAAAGGAGCTTTATGTCCCTGTTATTTGGGTCCTAAAATACAGAGAAAGGAGACAGGGCACAGAGCAAAGAAGAGGAGCAGAGCCTTGTCCTCATTCACATCACAGTCCTGTCAGGCTTTAACCCAAATAGATGGTGAAACATCTATGGGGGGCTCTCTCGTCTGGCACAGAGAGGTTCTGCAGATGGACTTCCAAGGTGGGAAAAGAGTACCAAGTCAGCAATACAAATTACTTCAGGCCAAACTCCAATACATAACTACAGATTCCATATACAGATCCAGCCTTAAACCCAGGAGCAATACAGATGGGGAGAAAGGAGCCTGGGTGATTTAAACTACAAAATTAAGCAGTTCAAGGTAGCTGGAAGTAGCACTAGTGCCTCTGGGTTTCTGTGTTCATTATTTAAGGTGAACATAAAAAAACACAGAGTACAGGAGCCCAAGGATGTTCCTCACTGGCTTCAAGCTGGCAGTTTCCTAAAAGCAGCACTTGTTGGTTTCCTTGTTTTGCCAACCAGCAGTTGCCACCTCCCCTCCCTGCTGCCATGGTGCTCAACCTTCCCCAGTGTCAACAAAATGGTACATTACTCTACTTTGCCAAATTTTAGCACTGAGAATTTCATTCTGAACAGTTCCGCATCTGCTTTAGCCAAAACAGTTCAGCCATTTCCAGGAATATTATTAAAGGAAAAATATACTGCTTGGCACATGTTAAATAAACCCAGGCAACCTTTTATATGAGGATCTCTAGTTTCAGAAGGGAAACTTTGAAATTTGGCAGGGAGGTGACCTTTGTGGTAGGAATGTGTCTATCCCTATTAAAACCTACCTAACTTTGGCCAGATTACAGAGCAAGGAAATACTGCAGTTAAGGGCGCAGTGAAGACTTTTGAGAATTGCAGTTACTTGCTGTTTCTGCTGTGGGCAAGGGGTCCCTTATTTCCTGCAGAGCTGCAGCTTGTGCTCACCCATTACCTTGGCCAGTTACGTCTGCACAGGTCCTCCATGGCTGGATGACGAAATTACAGAGCCAAGGGTGAGTGGAGAGACCAGCATTCCATCTGACATCTCCACATATTGCCGTATTTTCTGGTACAGGACAGCCCCATCTGCCACACAGCCCAGGTTCAACGTCAGCATCACGAGTGCTGAGCAGGCATGAGGACACTGCAGAAAACAAGCTGTGACCAAATAAATCAGGGCAATTACAATACATAGATGCACAGCTGGAAGAATTAATGTCAAGCAGACAATGGCATTGCAGACATCCCCTAATAATGAAGGCTTGAATGTGCTGTCTCAGTAAAACTCTTTAAATGAGGTTTGTGTGCAGTATAAGGAGAGATTCTGAAAGAAATACGAATATAAGCCATCATTCGGCAAAGCTTCACAAACCCAAACCCTTGCATTCAGGTGCCATCTCACTGACTTTTCTGCAAAATCAAGGCCATTCACATTAAAAGCATAGACAAGAACATCTGCTCAAACTAATGTGTTTTAACTGTATTAGTTAATTATCCAGACAACTCTTCTTATGTCATGGAAATGCGGTTTGAACACTGGCAGATAAATGCTCTTGCATTAAAAAGGGAGAAATCAGTATTTGCTGTTGTATCTCTGGCGTGAATGGGAGTGACATGAGTAGGTGGGCTGCAGGCTCCCATTCATCTCTTACAAATAGGGGTTAAGAGGATTTACAGATTTTCAATGAAAGCACTCACCCGACTGATAGCTGCAGCATTTCGGTAATTCTTCAGTCTTGGCTCATGGAGAAGGGACAAAGCCAACCAGCCTCCACCTAGACCATGCTATTCCTTCAACGATTTACAGCCCAGGACACCAAGGAAACGGTTTCAAGACAAGGAAAAAGATCTATGAAGGAGACACTCGAAGCAGCCATTAGAAAAAAAGGTCCCACCTTTCACACAAGCATATCTTCTCCCCGATCTTCAGCACACTATGCAGTCCTTTCCTATATCC
Organism: Edolisoma coerulescens; assembly: GCA_013397115.1. Lineage (NCBI taxonomy): Eukaryota > Metazoa > Chordata > Aves > Passeriformes > Campephagidae > Edolisoma > Edolisoma coerulescens. The sequence goes on along the minus strand of VWZW01004301.1, from coordinate 1,038,140 downwards.
ATGTGTGGGATCTCAGGACTCATTTCCATATACCGAGAACTGGCACGTCATCATCATCCTAGAGAATTATTTCAGTTCATGAACTGCTGCTAGGAAAAGGATTATCATTCCTCTCACCAAAAGACTCGTCAGGCTACAAAGGACGAGTACAAGGAAAAGTTAACTTCTTTGTTCAGGATATGTATGCCATCCTCTTTCCTCATCCATGAAGCAGGAGCAACACAGAACTTATATACATATATAGAAATTCTATATATGTATATAGATTATATACTTCAGTACATATATATATGTAGATTGATATAGATCTATGTATTATTATATACATACTTCAGGTCTGGTTAAAGCACAGTGGCGAGCAGAGAGAGTCTGTGGTGCTTTCATTCAGTGGGAGAAGGAAACCATACCTCCTGCAGAAGGCAAAGTGTCCATGCAGACTGCAAAAGGCACTCAACAAACAATTTTGGTTTGTCACTCAAGTCCTTGGTTAATGATTCGCCCTGAACAACCAGGCAAGGAAGAAGTGAGCTTGTCCTCCTTAAGGGCACTGGCTGCATGTAGAAGAAAGAGCTCAATGTGGAGCCAGTGCAGGAGAGAAACTTCCCACCTGCCGTGCTGCAGGAAACTCTTCCCAGGAGCATGAACAGGGATTATGTATCACAACAACAGGTATGACTGGAACTATGGACCCAACCCAGCCACACATGGACCTTATGTTATATTTTTCATTAGCAGAACCCAGATCCTTTACACAGTAATTGCCTCCCAAATGAGAAAACTGTAACATAAAAAGCACATTTGGGTGACTTCTTGATGGGCAACTGCAGAGCCACAGGCTCATCTCGGCTCTTCCACAGACACAGCCTAGGAGTGCCTGCAAAATCCTTTTTTCCTGTTATGCCTCTAAGCGGTTAAGGCAGCATTTTACAAGGGATTTCAAGAAAATGAGACACTTGATGTTTACATGTTTTTGCCCATGAGACAACTTTGATATGCTTTGTGAAACACTTGCTTTCACAGAAATCTGAGGAGGAAAGCTACATAACCAAGAACAGTAAAATATTGTTCTGTTTGGAACAGACACTTTTAACAAGACTGTTTTAATGGGAAGAGGATTTTGTAGATATTTTTAAATGTTGGCAGCAGTTTTTGCTAGACAAAATTTTATGATATCATTCATTGCATAGATTGCTAATCTGCAAAAACCCCATCATTTGAGACCCATTCTAATGTTACGGAAGTCCCTTGATTTCCACGTGCAGCTTTGGAGACCATGACACAAGGTCAGGCCATTTGTGAGTGTAAAGTCTCCCCAGTACTTAATTTTTCCAGGTGACTCTCAGTGCCACTTGGCTGTTTGAAGGACAGCTTGAGCTATTACACTGCTTCCACAAAGGACTGCACAGAACAGCCATGTTCTTCTTCCCTTACAAGAGTTGTATAAGCAGATAAATGTTTCTGTGTTCAATAACTAAAATTAGGATTCCCTCTGCCTATAGCCTCCTTCAAGAATGTCACTATTCTGCTTGAGAAAACACATCCTGCTCTGCATCCTATGTGGATTCATTCTGTCAGTCGAGAGGGATCAAGTTCAGCAACCTTCCAGGACTGCTGATAGTCTCTTGAGAGTCCACAGTAAACATTTCTTTACAGACTGGATCAGGTCTGATGAACTATACAATTTCACACCACCCAGGAGAGTGTATGGGACTGACTTTTTAACCAGTGCAGACGCAGGGATACACTTACAGGCCAACCATAATTTTTCCCACTCAGAGCTATTGTTCCATGTTTTCCTAGGACTTCAGAGTGTGTCCAGCAGTGACAGGAACCCCCATGCAGTAAATCCACTCAGGCTTACCAGGAAACTGGGAATCCAGGGTACATATATGCTATAGTACATATACCCTGCTACTGCTAAGGATTTTGGAAATTTTCGGAAGTCTTACTCCAGATATTGCTCAGGGCTGCACAGTGGATTTGCCCAAGTCTGATCCTGCTGGAAAACCATCCTACTCCATTGGTACAATTCACACACGTACAGTCAAGGACCTCCCAAAGCATCAGATAACCCACACAGCACCTCAGCCATGTTCCCAGCTTAGGCAAGGGAGATTTGACATTTCTTGGACAAAGTCCTGTATTTGCAAGTTCAAATACATGCCAGAGGCAGTAGTAGCACTACAGAGTGCATTTGCAGACTCCTTGAGATACCTTCAAAGAGCTCTCTCCCCACCTCCTGCATGCCCAGCACATAAGGAAATCAGACCCAAGTGCCTGATTTCTCAGTATGGCCAATTGGTTTGCACAGACCTTTGCTTTGCCACCAAGCACCTCCCAGGGCAGAGCACGAGCAGTTAACCTCCACCAAAGCTGACACGGACAGATCCCCTGGCTCTCACCACGCTTCACTTAGAGGATGTCTCATGGCTGCTTTGACTTGAAGGTGATCTTCACCCCACCCAATGAGACCAGCAATAGGCTGAGGGCCAGGCTCTGGGCCAAAGCCTGTGCAAACATCTGCTGGGAATCAGTCAAAGGGCCTTTTGCTATGGAAAAGAAGTCTGATTTTGAAGTCTGCCCTAGAGATCAGTAGCAGAGGGTGCCTTCGATGCACAGGCTGAGGCATCACGTCACGAGCAGTCTGAGCTGAACATGCCTATTTATGGTGGCAAGCTAAAGGTGCTATGAGTCAGGTGCCTGAACAGGGATCTCTAATTATACCTTCCAGCTACATGTAATATGTAAATATGCTATGTGGGCAGGAAATGTATGAAATAGGAAGGCATTTATTATAATTATTTAAAAGGAATTTTAAAAATATTTAAGTATTTGAACTTTATTTACAGCATGGCAAAAGCTGCTGGGAAGAGAGCTGGAAGTGAATAAGCTCCTTACCCACAGCTTTCTTACTGGCCACTTGGCAAGATGAAGTGAATGTCACATTTCTGCCTCAGTTTCTTTATTTTTTACAGCCACACCAGGCAATACTGAGCTATTTATTAAACTGATCTGAGTTTTGCAGATGGAAAGGAATTTATAGAGCCTGGTATGATTTATAACAATGTAATACAAGACCCTTTACACTGTGGCTTCTTCTAACAAAGTGGACAAATTCCTGGATTTCTTGGTTGATGTTTATAGCAAATTAACCTACTAGGAAAAATGCTGAAGTGACAGCAACAAGAAGCAGAGCAATGAGGCACAAGGGGGTGAGCACCAGCCCTCAGGAGAGGGTCCAGGATGACACTGGTGACTCACACAGTGGCCCACACCCTTTTACCTGCTATGCTCTGGCATGAGATCACCACATGTCCCCATCCCTGGCCAGGCCGCTGCTCCTTGGGGACAGCCTGCTCCTCTGCTCCCAGCTCTGACTTGGGAGCCTGCAATGTAGGATATGCCTATGCAAACTCCAGGAAAACCATCTAAAAGGGCCACAACATAGCTGCCTGACCAGAAGGGGACTTCCCAATAACAGAGCAGAAGATACTCAAGAGTATTTCAGAATCATCTCTGTAAGAGCGGTTTGAACCTAAGGGATGGGTTTGGATGTGACTCATGGTGCCCGGTGCACAGCTGGAGCAGGACTGCATGTACAATTACAGTTATTAAAGTCAGCCAGCTATAAAAACCTGCTGCTTCAAAGTGGGGTCTGAGAAACCACAATTATTTCCCGTTCAAACTGTAGAAGAAAAATGTGGTATTTTTTGGTACCAGCTTGCAGCAGTGTTTGCAACAGCTGTAGATGTTCAACTGAAAGGGAAATGATGGGTTTTGACAAATTTAGGTTCCAATATTAAAAGTCTGTACTATAAGATTCATCAGCCATGAATCATATGTGTTATAGATGTGACTTTAAGTCCTTCACTGTCAGGGCAGGCTTTGGACCTGTGATGTGGCCATACTCATGCTAAAAGTCCATTTAGCAAGCCCTGATGACATCTATCTCCTCCTTTCTAATTTAAAGGGGGAACAAAACTCACTGATAAAATTACAATTTTCTAAAGAATAAAATAGATGCACAGAAGTTGGGAAGCAGCAAAAAAATTGAGGAAAGCAACTCCTCAAATAGTAAACTCCTAAATCAAGCCAAGAGAACCTTTGACAGCAACGGTGGCTCAAGGCTCCCACGACATTGAGAGCAGTGAAGCAAAGCCTTGTGCTTGACTTGTTTCCCAACATGCATCTGGGAACTCCTTGGATGGGGCTGGCATGAGACCTTCATAGCAGGATGATCACTCGGAGGCTTACAGCAGGCACACCACAGAGGAGAAAGCTGTCCTGTACCTACTCTATGGATCACCTGGAACTGTCATTCAGAGGAGGTATCAAGGGAGAGGATTAGGAGCGAGAACAAATGCATCCGATGTCCTTGGGCCAGCTAAGCTGCAGTGCTCCTTGTCTAGTGGGTAACTGCCCCAATATTCTGGGGTTTAGCAGTTTTAAATAGTCAGTTAAATTGAGGTGGGGCAGGGAGGAATGGCCTGAAATAACAGTTGTGTGTATATGATGATTTCCAGTTTCCTCTGATAGCAAAATTATCTCTTTGGAGGGCTTACTACATCTTCTACCAGCCCAAAAAGCTGGCTAGGAACAAGCTGGGCTTTTTTCCCCCATCAAATTTGTCCAGATTTTACCTTGCTAGAATCACACAGCCAACAATCAAAGAAAACGTGAAGCTTTGAGAAAGGCTGTTCCAAGGCACCAATAGGAGGCAAGTTCCGCAGAGCCTCTGAACATCGTGGTAACAGACTGAATTTGCTGGAGCAATAAGATCTGCACCCATTCAGCAGTCCCCAGTGCCTGTTAAATTTTCTCGAAGAAGCTTGGGTGTTTGTGGATTTGAGTTATCTCTGAATTCAGAAAAACAGAAGAAAGCTGTTGACAGCATTTAGCTCATGTAGCCACCATAAAAGGGCCAATGGCAATCCTACACCAGCACTACACCTCTGCTTATCTCCACACTTAACAGAATATTTCCTCCTCTACTTCAAAGCATTCAGCCAGTCTCTAAGAGTATCTTTTAGTTTCATCAGCCAGATTCTGCTCTTTAAGGTATCAAGCCTGGAGATGAGTATAATTTTTATGTGATGAATCAGTGTTTTCATGCCTCTCTGGCTTCAGGAGAGACTTCAAAAGTCTGCAAATCATGCCAATTGCTTTAAATTTTTAATTTTTTAAAAAAACCTCTCAAATTTGAAAAACACACTCTTGGTGCTTTTTGTAATCAGAAGTAACAAATGTTAGATCAGTCTGACTTCCTTCTTATCACAAACAAAATTTAATGTGAATAAGATGCATATTCTGACCATTATCTCTAGCTCTGATAACAGAAGAATTGTTTGGTTAATAGACTTTTCTTTATGTTCTATAGCTCAGGGCACTACAGTACTCCCATTAGTTTTACTGTGTCTCTTCACATGTTAGACCTTTCAGGCATTGCCATTAAGGGACATTACTGTTTCACATAATAAATTGGATTTATGAATAGGAGATTCCATCCCAGTATGAGCAGTCCCATTATGAATGGGAACATAGGTATGTCCCAGGTTGCAGTGTAAAACGCTAATGTCATAATTTATACTAACTTATAATATTAGAAGAACAGTTTCTGCAGGTTTTCTCCTATGTGTCCATTTAACAGTTTCAGACAAAGTAAATTCCACATAAATCTTAACTAAATAGATTTAAAAACAAACAAACAAAAAACCAAAACAAACCCAAAACCACCCAGAAATCCCAGTGACCAAGCATCATCACCAGAACAGCAGGTCTGGTCTGTTTAAATTCCAATGATCATGACAGGAAAGAAAAGGCAGTGAATTACTTACAGTTTGTCTGTGCCAGCTTCAAACAAACAAACAAAAAAAATCCAAGTTAGTTTTTAAATACATCTACATTTTTAGTCACAGTTATACACACGAGGCTCAGAGACACACGGGACCTGGTTCAAGTGACAAGACGTGTAAGTGAATTACCATGCTCCGTGTTCGCACGGCCCATCTTAATCATCTCTGAGAAGTTGAAGAGCCTTTCTGTTGCACAAGCAATTGCTGGGATCGTGATCAAAATTCTTTGGGGTGTGTCCTGAGGGGGATATTTGTACAATGGACAGTTACCTGTGGCATCCTCGCTGGAAGTCAGCAGGCTGACCCTTTGGCCAGCTCGATATTGCCACAGCACGAGTTGAGCGTGAGGCCTTTGCCATGGCCGCGTAGGACTGCCTTTGGCAACCATGCTGCAGGATGACCACGTGTCTCATCCTAAAAAAGTTTGACTGTAAATGGGCATGGAAGACCTGAGAGCAACAGGGAACGCTGGCATGCTATCCCAGCTGGTTGCCGAGGACAAAGAGCAAGCTGAGTCAGCCCACACACAACGAGATAATATGACAGAGGGTGAGTACACAGGCAGCATAACAGGCCACCAAATAGCACTGGATCCCAAGCCAGATGCGGTAAGCAAGGAATAAAGGAGACTCAAACTTTCTTTCCACAAATACACAACAAGAAATCTCTTATTTGGAGCAGTGACCTAATGCCAACAGGGAACAAAGCACAGCTGTGATCCTGGAAGGCCATGGCCTTACAGAGAGGGTCCAGTGGCGCAGCTGTGGCCTCACGGCCATGCTGTGGGACATTTTGAGGAAAGAGGTGAGCCTGCACTATCTGTGGCCACCTTCCCCATGTTGCAGCTTCCGTGCAAACAACATTCAAACACGCAGCTCAAAAGCTGCAATAATTTGACAGGCTGGCTGAGTGGGAAGCACATTCCACAAGGTAATCCATGAACGCTTCCCAGCCCCCC
>VWZW01004301.1:925878-1031316 GCA_013397115.1 Edolisoma coerulescens | reverse complement strand
CCCCCACAGGCAGTGCTGCCTAACCCAGTCCACTGTTTCTGAGCCTACCTACTCAAGTTCTCACAGTAAATCAAAACAGCCCCTCACAGCTTTCCCTTAAGTCCCCATTGTAAAACCATACTAATTTCTCATCTCAAACTACAGCATTTAAGCACTGTAGAACAAACCAATTAAATCAAGATAATACACATAAATGATTAAAACCTGCAGCTTCAAGTTCTGTAATTCTAGATCTACAAGCTAACCTACAGAAAATTGCAGGTGACATGCTGATCCAGGTCTGGATCTCATACAACTCAGGACAAATCCCAGCCCTGTCATTTTTAACCCGGGTTCCAATACCTGTTGACCTGATCAGGAGTTGGGATGCGATGATCCTGATGGGTCACTTCCAACTCAGCATATTCTGTGATTCTATAACCCATCACACACATGCCAAGCACACCTTCTAACTTCTACCTAATGTCTATGCTGACCAACAACTGCACAGTAAGTTCTGCGGGGGACATGACAGATACATACACACAAGTTAAGTAAGCTGTAGAATGAAAATACGGCTTTGGAAGGTCATTCTGTACGTAAACACGCAAGAAATTTTTAAACTTCTTTTGCGTATTTATTGATTAGCTCAAAAACCTTTATGTGATGGCATTTGCCTGAAGGTTTTCAGTCTTTCCCTCATCCATTCAAAGAGATTGGCTTGACACAGAGAAACATCCTCTCAAAGTACAACTTCAATAAGCTTGAAATATTTCAGATAATTAACTAAAAAAAGTATTTATCTGTTAAGGCACATATGCACTACACAGGAAGGCACAACACCATTTTTACAGGAACAACATCCATTTCCACAGACTCTTCACTTGGTAGACAACCCTGCTATCCCTGGAATCTGAATAAATGATGAGGTGCAATATTTTGCAGCCCCTAGGAGAGAGGGGAGCAGGGCACTGTTCTGCTGAAAGTTCACCATTCCTGGAAGCCCTCACATCAGCATACTCCTTGGTAAAGATGCAACCACACTTCAGGTAGCTGCTTTAATCACCCAGTTCCTCAGAGTAGTCCAAACTTTGCTGGGTAGCATTTTAACCATATTTAATATTTTCATCCTCTCTTTCATTATAGGTGGTGTCACAACCAGCTCTTTTGTTCCACAACCTTTAAATAAAATAGCTGAGATCTGGACTTACATTGTGGAAAGTGGTCCCAAAAAATTTCATGCTGTTCAAATAAAAAACCAAAAGGTTCCTCAATCTCCAAGATAAAATGAGATGATTCAGACACGTACATCTGCAGTTTTGGGAAAAACTGTAATTAGCACAAACAAAACTCAGATAAAACAGTAAAGCAAAAGGCAATTTTGTCAAGAAAGAGGCAGTGCAGGGAGGGCCAGCTATAAGGATATGCATTGTTCACCCTTGTCATCAATTTGACAGCCAGCAGAATGGTTGATGTGGGCTCAGCGATCTCATCTTCATAGATGTCTAATCCAGTTTAAATATCCGCTAAGGACAGAGGTTTTAAAGTAACATATGGAGATGAAAATTAAAAGAGAATGAAAGGAAATGTTTCTAAATCCATAAGGTTTCTAACCACTGCAGGATGGAGGAGAAAAACAGTGTTCAAGCAGCAAAGATGGCCACAAACAAACTTTTCACTAAGAAGCTCAGACATCAAACAGTGTGCCAGAACGAAAGGGAAGAACATGTCCCTGCAGAGAAGTGATGACTAAACTTGAAGGAGAGAATCTAATTACTTGGCTTAAGCATTCATTGCTGCTGTTAATTAGGGTATCTCCCAACAGAAAAGCAAAGTCATGATTTAACACTGAGGACCATATGACTAAGGGCAACAAACAGAACTTTGAGTGGAGATGCTGATTTAAAAGGCTGTGAGCAAGTCTGAAGCATAGTGTTGATTAGTGTCTACTTGATTGTTACTGATTAGTTAATTGCTTAGTTATTTTTGGCAAAACTTGCTGTACCACAACAAATTATAAGCTATTACTGAGTCAAGTTAATGTGGACAAGGTAAGACTAGACAGTGTCTTGAGAAAACCAAGAGGAGCCCTTTGAAACCACCTGAAGGGGGCAATTATACTGCAGAAATTCTCCTTACACAAAACTGAAGGCAGCTCACTGCTCAGAGTGCAAATTGCTCACGACACGGGTGCAGACACTATCTCTGTACTCCAGGAAAAGGCAGCCTGAGGAGAGCCCTGTTCCATTAAGGCAGATGGGCACAATCTCTTACCTTGTACATGACAAGGGGGATGCCAGAACTGGCCCTATTAGGATGGAGGGATTTGGTCTGTAGGCTTACTCAGGCAGGAGCCAAGTCAGATTCTCTCCTGTCAACCCAACACTTCTGGCTAAAGGAAGGCAGTAAAAGCTCTCTAACCACAGGGCATGGAAAGCAGCGTTGGCCACTAGATCCCTTCTTTGCCTGGTCTGAAACTGGGATCAAGTCTTGTGCCTAGCCCCCTCTCTTTCCACCAACAATAGGTATCCCCAAAGCAACAAAAGAATATTGAGCCTCTTTCAGAGCCTCAGTCCATCTTAGGCTGCTTCATAAGGTGGCACTGGTCCTGGGAGGAGCATAAGGACTAGAAATGGAACTTTTGTGAAAAAGTCTAAACTGCCAGAAAGCAGGACCCAGGGCAAGCTCTGGAGGGCACCAGTGCCTGTGAAGCACATAGTGCAGCAAGTGATGACCTGCTGGAAAGTGACTTCCGAGGCATCTCCCAAGGGCTGCAGCCAAGTAGTGCTTTGGGCAGTGCTCAACTTCTCCAGGCAACTGTATCTCTGGAGCTGGTGCCAGTCTTAAGTTCCAGCCACAGATACCAGACACCTGAGAATTTAAGGAGGTCTTAAAGTGACACAGATACCAGTCTTGGAAATAGCTCTTTCGAAGTTTGTGCTGGAACTATTTACAAGTACTTTCACCCTTCTTTACCGTCCGATGTAACATAACAAACAAACAAACAAGCAAACAAAAATCTAGTTGAGGTGACCCAGCATATAAAGACTCCTTGAAGTATGGAGTCAAGATGAAGCTAAAATCATTAAAAAAATATATAGCTGAAGCTGTTGCTGTTTCTTGCAAACACTTGAGTTAAAACCCTCCTCACAGAATGTTTCCCACTGGCTTTTTCCTGAACAGCATAAACACTGGCAGCACTCATCTGATGGTCAGCATTGGCTCCACCACATCTGGAACAGTTTTAAGCCACAGCCTTTATGCAAAGCCATGCCCACAAAGTCAGGAAAGCAAATCTGCAGTTACAAAGAAAAGCTGGATAACTCTGGCTCAACTGGACCTTTAGAAGAACAAGGATGAAAGTGTCCTCCAGCCATGAGTACGCAACATGTGCGCCAGGCTGGGGGCGGAGGGAAGGGGGGCACCCTCACGAGCACTGCTAGGGCAGAAAAGTATTTGGCTGAAGTATCAAGGCGTCCGCACGCCCGTAGTATGAATGGTTATACAAGCAACCACTTGAAGGGAAAGTCTGTCTTTTTTCCTCTTGGCACATAATGAAACCGAAGACAAACGGTGTATAAATAAAACAGGGCGCTTCTGTAGTACAGAATGATAACAATCTCAACAATTCCTCGGCTCATGCCAGGAAATTCTCCTCGCACACTGCTTGCAGGTTTATCAGCCTTATCAGATTGGACACAAAAAAAAAATGACGAAAGCGAGGAGGCAAAAGCCAGTGTCTCCACAACGGCACTTCTAGGGAGCAAACACCACTTCATGTGGGAAAACCCAAACTTATGGCTTGGCAAAGGCTGGGTTAGGCCATACAGGGCATATGGCACTCAGTGCTGTGCCGCTGCATGCCTCGGTACCGTGTACGTCATGTCAGTCATCCCTGAGCAAAAACACTGCAGTGCAAATACTGAGGGTGGACACACACCTACCTCAGGTCTACCGCTTGCTGAAGGGAGAGTGTCACACGCATGCTGCTCCTCACCAGAGCACAAAGTGTTTCACAGATGAATCAAGTATCATCATTCTTCTTCCACAAAAGGGAAACCTGAGCAGCAACACGTCCCACTTACCCCACGTCCAGCAAGTCTGGTTCCAAGCAGCTCTTTGTGACCTTGTGAAGTCTTTGTCCCACTCTTGAAATCAAGATGAATTTACGTATTCCTACTAAGGCAACAGATTAGAGCTACAACTAATGCTATTCTGAAGATTAGAAACCCTATAAATAGCAATTTTTATTCACTTGGTAACTTTTTAGGAGAGGCTGTGAAACACCTACTGAAGGTTTATAGCCGTGACTTCCCAGATACCCCAGGACACCTGATGGGAGAGTGAAGTGAAAACAGTCTCACAAGCAGGTCATGCCAACATTATTTCATCCACACCCAAGCTATGAGATGTTGGGAAGCTCACATGTGAAACCACACTAATGCTCCTCACACCACCAGCTGCTTCAGAGGTGAAGTGACAACACAAACCTTTCTTACAGATGCGTTTGTCCAGCTCCTCTGAGTTCAGCAATGCCATTTCAGCAATCTCTGCTGTGCTTAGAGCTCTTGCAATAGACCTAGGTAACCAACTAAATGCTTACTGGACACTTAGAAGCCCAAGAAAAACCCTACAGGTACGTGTTCTCCTCCGCACAACTTGTGCTAGTGTAACAGACGTTCATTTCAGGGCCTCTCCTACATTTATTCTATGTACTGACGTGCTATTCTAGATACCTGCCAAGTCACAACAGCTTTCTAAGAGACTCCTAAAATTCCCTTCCTTAGGAAAGTGATGCAGAAGATACTGATTCTAGGAATTTTAGCTTCAGATCATCTGGTGTTTTGAAACCTTTTTGAAATATTATTGTGCCTGTATTTTCCTTAGCTAAACACATAAAATACTTAATATAATATTAGGATACCTGCCATAAGTTTTACAGAATTAGAGCTTAATATTTCAAACCCACCACTACAACAGGCAAATCAATTTCCATAACTTTCATTTCTGAATCAATTACAGATTTATTTCAGGTGAGTTTTAGACATGTAGGCTTCTGCATGTTCCAATGAAGCTAAAAACTACAAGGGCAATCTCTATATAAAACAGCCAAAAACACATGGTTTGTTTTCAGGGTTTCAGTTTTCTATTAGCTCACCAGTGATGAGATATAAATACTCCAATGGAGCCTAGACTAAATGTATTTTTAGGAGCAGTGGTCTAGAAAATATATAATTAACAAATTAGGAAGCCCAAAATAGTTCTCCAGAGCAGCCCACAACACTTCTGCAGCTTGTCACACGGTTGTTGCTGTGCCCAGCTCCAACTCCTCACCAGCAGCATTTTGCTCACTTTTCCTAATTAGCTATGGGGTTTGCACTAATTTGCTTTGGGAGCAGCTCCCATCAGGCACAGAGGAGAAACCCTCCCAGTTCACAGGATGACATCAACATCTGTTCCTTAGTTTGCGCTCATGGGGCCTGTGCTCTAGAAGACACGTTTATGTCACAAAAACATGTCCTTAGCCCACAGCTGGAGAGAAAAACACTTGAGATTTAAGTGAAAACATGCTAAATTAATTGATGAATTTCAGAGAGTGATAAAACTTCTGAAGACAGTAACTATCAGTCTGTGGATCTCTTCACTCAAATATTTTACATGAAACAGAAATGGACTCTAACAAACATCAGTTACTGATTATTTTGATTTAACTATTTATCATTTTTGACATGTGCAACTAAATATTTGTAAAACTATGCATTTACAGCAGGGACTTAAAATAACTTAAAAAAACTCATTAAACCCACAACTTTTTGCTCCCAAACAAATATAAAAAGAAAACAATATGGCAGTTTATACCCCGTTTATTAAGACAGAGCCATCTATTACTTAATACACTGGTTGGGTAGCCATAAATCACATTATTTTCTTACTCTATTAAGATGCAAGACAGTTTGGCAACCAAATAACAAAGACAAATTAGGCAGGGTGGAGAAACATTGAAGCTGCAGCGAGTTAAAAACCACCTAAGCTGGGGAGACCTAAAGCAGCACAGTTATACAAGGTGCTGGCATCGGGTGACGCTCGGCATGGCATGCTTGCCAGCCAACTCCTCGAGTGCCCAGTGGGCCTGCCAGGCCCCTTCAACTGGAATGTCAGAAAAGGTCCAGGGACTGTCTGGATGCCGCTTTTTTGGACATCTACCGAAGAGCGCACCACCAAAGCTACAGTTTCTGTGCAGGGATCGCATAGTTCTTTGTAAGAATGAAGGCTTCTGGTAAGAAAGTTTATAGTGCAATCTGAATTAATTTGTGCCCACAGTGTCATTATTCATTTTCCCAAAACACTTTAAATATAATTGTGTAGGAATTTGCTATCTCTGTAAAGATATTACAAAGCAGTGCTTATACAGTTGGTGACTACATAGATTCAATTTTAATAAATATATCTCTTCAAGCTTTTGCAAATCTACAGGTACGAAAGCAAGAAGTGACAAAGCAGCCAAGTGCTTCTGTATCTTCCGAACGCTATTAAAATTCTCAGGGCTCTAAGGAGTTCAGATACCTTATCACACAGGAAGCACACGCTGTGTTCAGTTTAACAGCTGCTCAGGGAAGAGCAAAACCTATTTCTGCTTCCTCTTTGCCAACGTGCCACCAAGTTACAGCTCCTTCTGAGAAGTCAGAGAGGTCGCTTTACTCCAGACAAGCAAGTTCAGATATGTTTCTGCTTGTCAGCGTAGCTGTGTGCTTAACATGGAAATTTGTAACACGAGCTGTATCGCGCAGAGTTACACACATTTTTTTCCTACTGAAGACAAAAAAGGGTCAAGCACCAGGAGCTTCAGCTCATAAATTCATTGTGTTGGCCCTAGGGAACCTCGCTGGTAACAGCTGTAGCCTTAATGCAAATTTACAAAGTGAATACTTACTCAGCTCGAAAAGCATATACACAATAGTTACCTTGATAACAATAAATACAGTATCAGGTTAACATCCTGTTGGCAGACAATTTTTGTAAATGGAGTATTTTATAAAATAATTAATGGCAATGCTTCATTGAAATAACAGATTTAATTTGCTTCTTGAAACAATTATTCTTAAATCAGTCTGGCAACATGCAAGCAAATTAAGTAAAAGCACCAGATCTCAGTTTTTAAATGACTGTAAGGTTTTAGTGATCAAGAGATTGTTTGGGTTTTGTTTTTTTCTTTTTTAAAGAGTCTTGATTTAAGATACAGTTACAGGGGAAAACTTCTAAAAAGCACCTTCAAGAGATCCTTATCTCATTGCAAAATATTCACTTTATGTATCTTGACATAAAAACATCAAACCTTTTACTTTTCAAAGCCCTCATCAGGAGTATTTTCAATCCAAAAAAATTGTTTAAAATTCAGACATTTTAAGTCAACTACATTCAGCAGATACAACTCATGGTCTAGCTAAATCATTCTCTGTACATCAATACTGCAAAAAGGGAGAGCAATTAGCAGTGTTACACCACACTCCATAGGAATTAATACTTTTAAAGCCAACTGATTTGATTTCTATTTAAAAATAAATAGGTATGAAAAATCTCTTTTGGTCACAGTCCAGGGACAACTGTTTAGGCAAGTGTGACAATAGCAGGAAAAAACACACCAGTCAACTGGTCATAATATATAAGTGCAGGTGAAGATACAAATAAAATAGTCTTTTTAGTTGCAAAGCATGCCATGCACAGACAAAACTGAGAGAGAATTTTTAGAATTCCAATATAATGCTCACCATATTGGTGTACTTCAGTAGCTTCAAAAAAGACCATGAATGTAAACATCCTTGGAGGCATCTTATTAACATAGAAACATACATGTGCCAGATACTTGCAGACTAAGGTTTGGCACGTAAGTGCTCACTTCCCAACAATAGTTTAGGAAAATGAGGCTCAAAAAGCACTTTCAGTAATTTTATATGTGAATTCTAGAAGTCTTAAATGGAGAAATGCTATTTTAAAAAGAATCAACTAAGATTCAGTTCATATTTTTCCATTAAATACTGTAATTCAAGACAGCTTTGAAAAAAAATAACCATGATCCTTGCAGATACATCTCTCTGGTACTCAGCAACTTCTGACAATGACAACTTCTGTCTTACATGCAACTCTGCAGCAGAGACAAGCTTTAAAGCATTCTGCAAATATTTTGGCTTGCACATGGAGACTGGAGCAAACAGGATTTTTATCACAGAAATTCAGAATCTTTGCTTGTTTCTAAGTAGTGCAGAACCTTTAAGTTAAATATGGACTTAAGGATCTGAGTAACTTCTGTAGGGCTTGACTTCATATTGTCAAACACTACAGATACACAGACAGATCTTTTCACGATTCTGTGCTTCTGAGTTAAGTACTATCATTTTGTAAGCAGCAAGTCTTCAAATGCACATAAAAGTACATAAATCCAAAACATGAATTTGTAACTTATTTTCTTCAGAAGTTCCATTCTGACAAGCAAATTATGGACAAGTGTCTATTTGCCTTACGAGTATTTTCAAGTTATGCCTTTAAAATTGATAAACACCATAGACCTGATAAAGCTGATCCAAGATCCTAAACTCCTGTACACTAAAATACAGTAAACTTTCCCTTCTCCAATTCCATGGGGATATAAAATACCTTCGTAAGATTCCTCACAAACCCCTCCTATGAAGTAAGCCCTTTCTATAGCTCTTTCTGCAGAAATGAGAATCACCTCAAAAGAACACTTGACAAGACTGAGGCTCAAAAACTCATCTGTCACATAACCAAATTAGACTGGAATAATACAAGTGTACCTTTTTACATTGAATCCTACTGTTAAATTAAAAAAAATAAATCTGTGGTTTGTGCACATCTTTAAGACATGTGTTAAGATTTACTAAACAAAACCTACAAATGTGAACGAATGTGAAACACAAACGAGAAATCCACTATTTGCATTCTCCACATACTAGCATTTTAATGCCTTTAGAACTGAAAATATATTCATTAAGAAATACACTGCAACTGGAGTAGTCAACACTCAAGTCCACTGTAATTTAAAAAGTGATTCATTTTAGCATAACCACACTAGCAAATTATTCTGTATATTTCAGTGAAGCAGAGCTTTAAAAAAGTTGTAGAGAAATAGATCGTTCCTTTTTTGTGTGTTTTAAGGGAGCAAATCTCTCCATTAAGATTATTTACACAAATGCAAGAGCAAACTTTCTGAGATAAGGGTTTGGGGTTTTTATTTTTTTTTTCCCAAAGATTCCACCACATGATAAAAAATTAGATGAATGTGTATTCCTGACCACATTGACAATGTCACAGCTAGCTCATGACAAGCAACTGCAACGGGTGTAAACGAAAAACAGGTCCCTACACCGGGACAAAGCTTGGTTGCAGGCTGACTGTATGACACTAATATTGAAAGCAAGAATTTAAGTAAACTCATCTGGCATTCAGATCTGACCAAGGGAACAGTGAGAATGACACAGTGAAGGTACACTTAGGTGCAATTTCATGCTGGTGACTTTTTCCTCTTTTTATGCTTAGAGCAGATTTTAAACCAAGAGTTGCATATCCAATGACACACACACAATTCAAAACTTAAAGGGACCATTAGCACAGTTGTACACATAATTACATAAACTTAGTATTTACATATTCTAAACAAAGTTCCATTTTAACAGTTGAAGTCTTTTAACACATGAAAGAAGTCAATCTACTACAAAGAATGCATAACAGGATCACAAACTTTCCACAAGCATATAAACACAAGTTTTAAAGTGCTTTCTGGGTGCTTCAGATTAACCCCTCGCAGTAGTGCTGTTCCAGTCATTACAAAATTATTTAAATCATTCCTCTTCAGGTGCATCGTGAGTTCAGGAATAATGACGACACCATTGATGTAAAAAGCTTTAGGCTCTACCAACATAAACATACACATTACTTAGGTTCAGATGAAGTTGTCAAATACTTTGGTTTATCATAGCTTGGGATAAAGATTTGATAGAACAAAAATTGCACCTCTCCACTCTCGAGTTTGTTTGTTTTTTAAACTAAAAAAATACCCCAACATAAATTGACAGTATTCTTTGGTAAAAACAGGACATTTGGCCAGCTCATGTGTACATCTATTTATTAAAATAGCCTAAAAGTGAACAAATGCCGCTGCTGTACTGTCAATTTATAGGAATAAGCATTCCTTGCTCAGTGGGGAGTATCAAAATACTAACCTTAGCAGTTACCTATATATCAAGCTGAAACACCTTCAACAACCATTACAGGGGATAAATAATATTTTAGAACACTTTTTGCTTAATGTTTATCCTTTGCATTACAAAAACCTGTAAAATGCTCTATGCCTGCAGACAAGTCCATTACTTTGCAGTGACTACGGAAACATTATTCAATGGTGTACACTGTCAAGTTGCTGTAACAAAAACCAGGAATATGGTGTGCTGACCAACTAATACTCAACTGCACAGTACTTGTGCATTACCTATCCTAAATACTAAGAAAAGCCTACTAAAAATTCAATTAACTGCTACAAGTTACGTGAATATATAAAAACAGAGCAGATATACAAGTATAACACTGAACATACTGTACTTTATTAGCACAAAAAGCCAGAACAAGGCACAGCAAGCAGAAAAATACATCAATAGAAGGGTTAGTGTAGCATACAAGAGTAACGTTTATTGTACTTGCAGCCAAAATGTTTCCTACCTCGCACAGGTCACGGCTGTAGAGAAGTAAGAAATAACATACTGTAGCAGCTGGTAAAGAAACTAGGGAGCACTCAGAATTGGTACAAAACATTAAACAGGGGTCAGGGCATTCCCACAAAATTTTAGTGCAAAGTATCTAAGACAGAACTACTTTAAGTTCCATCTCCAATTAAATAAGCAAACAGAAGTTAGAATCTTGTTTCTAAATAACCTGTTGAAACTATCATCAGTGCATATCACTTTAAAACATTTTTAAAAGGGCAGATGGAAAGGTATTTACAAATAAAGTGTAACAGTACCTTTGAAACCTGACATTTGTTTTGGATATGTCAGATTTTGTACTCTGATTATAAAAATTCAACCACTTGTCATGTTCTCCATAAAAATATCAGATGACTTTTAAATAATTAAACATTTTTTTCTTGTCAGTATTACCTTCCATTGTAAGTTACTAGCAGTCAGGCAACCAAAATCTGTTTTGGAAAAAACCCACAACCTTATGTTTCACGGCAATAATCTAATTCTGTGTCCTGCCACAGAAGCAGCAATTCACACTGGAAGGTATTTTTAACTGTCTGAGACAGTATTACTTTTGCTAACAATGCCACTTAAATCTCCAAGTGTTTATAACAGAATTACAGTACTGAGCAGGCATATTCAAGTCTTAATGATCAGGAAACCTTATACACTGTGAAAAGCATGATTCATCTGTTAGCATCAAAGCACCATTAACTCTTAATGGACTGCTTCTAATGATCTGCTCTTCGTTAAAAGAAAATATTCACTAGTATTTGGAAACTTGTTTGTGAGCTAAATTATTACTTTGAGTAAAGGAAAGTTTTCAAGAAGAGAATTAAAAAAAAATACTGCAAATATTAGCAAAAATGCTCTTCTGATAAAGCCTTTCTTTATTAGCATTACATGAATGCCCCATAGGAAATGCCTCATAGTTTCTTCATCCAATTACTACAGCTATAAAAGGGAAACAAAATATTTAGAAATTAGCAAAAATATTTTCATTAGGCCTTAATGAAAAACGTGCAGAATTGTGTCTGCTTATTGTTTCCAAGAGGCATCACAACTTAGTTTGATTAACAGCAGGCAGCATCTGACAGGATACTAACACTCAGCTTAAATAGGATATTGCAGAAAAGCTAGACGTCGTTGGTGCGCTTGCTGCAGTTAAACTGTAATACACAAAAAAAAAGCATGTTCCAGAAGCTTATTTTGATTTCCATTTACTTTGTTTTTATAGGTTCCCGCTCCAACCATCGCACCCTGACTTTTTGTTTATAGTGATACTCCTTTAGAAAGTCTTGCAACATGGAGGGTAGAGGAAGGTCATCAATTCCATCGTACGTAGTGCACCTGCAGATTACTGCCCGGCAGATATACTGCAGACTAAAGGGGAAGGTCCTGTTCAGAGATACAGTAAGCAATGGTTCAAAGAACATGCAAGAGCTGGGGTCTTTGTAGTGTTCCAGGAGCCCTGTAACGGTGGAGGAGTGAAACACACAGGGGTCATGGGCATCAAAGCTGAAGTTGTGGTTCCACTGCTCAATGCGTGCGTGCAGCGAGCGGTTGTAGCGGCGGAAGCTCACCGAGAAGAGGTAGTCCTCCTGCGCAGAATCCCTGAGCAAAAACGTGCCTTCGGGTTTACCCTCCAGAAGTGCTTCTGCTTCGTAGCGGTCCATGACGCCCCAGTAACACGGGTTCCCTGTGATCTGGAGCAAGTCTGGCACGAGGCAGTGGATGTAATCGATCTGAGTATGCACTTTCCAAGCCCCCTGCCTGCTGATATGGCCGTGGCTCTCTCCCGACATCTGACGCTGCTTCTGCCGGCGCGACTGCAGGCAAAGCGTCGTTGTGTCCTCTTCGGAGTCACAGTTCCCTGGAGGTGTTATGGTTTTGTCCCCAGTCAGCTCAGTCATACCAGGGGCTAACTTTGGTCCCAGTTTATACAATGGATTTACCTGTGCTGTAGCTTCAAAAGTGTGTATTTGGGCATTGGGAGGGGGATCAACCCCTTCTTCAATACTAAGTCTACGTCTCTCTCTGAGCCTGTCTTCTTCATCTTCTGTGGAAACCAAGGAAGGATCGAATGTGTCAAAGAAAGTTGAATGAGGGCTCACAGGCGCCGTGTGTTGTTTAATCAGATGCCACTTCTGAGCCAGATCTGAGCCTGCAGGAAAAGGGCATTTCTCAAGCATTAGTTCAGAGAGATGGATCTTTCTTTTGTTAGAAAACAGAGGTTTGGACTGTTTGCTGTAAGTTCTCATGGGAAAACACAGCCCAACAGTATCTTGGAGGCGCTGTCGCAGAGAACGGCTGCCTACTGTCCTGCTGGATACCGCATCCATGTCATGGACTGAGCTCACCCCGTACCTTCTCTCCCTCCTCTGCAAACCACTTCGTGTTCTACCAAATCTTTTCTCAGTATCCAAGGAGCTCTGTGTTTTGGTAGAGCAGGAATGCTTCTTCTTCCCACCCCAAGGAGCATGCCGAGAATAAGAGTCCCTTCGAGCAAGCCTGGCTCCCGTGGTGACACACGAGTCATTCTCTTTCTCAATGCTTATTTCAACAATCTGAGGAATTTCTGTGACACAGTTTTGGTTCCGCCTTGCTGAATTCTTTGAAGGACTGAAGCCTAATTGCAAAGCAATGTTTTCTCTCAAAGGGCTGCTGGGTTGTTGTTGAGTCAAGTCAGTTATCTGGATAGCTTTCTCTTTACCAGATGAGCAATTACTGGAGTTCACAACTATATTCTCATTTTGGCTTCCACCCTCATGACTAAAGAGATTCTGGCACCTGTATTTGAAATTGTTCCACATCTTTCCCACTTTATCCATGGATTATGTTATCTAAATTCAAGAGGAGAAGAAATATTAAAATAAAAATATAGTTTAAAAACATGAGGATACATCTTCAGTTATCAAGTAAGTTACAGACCTAAGATGACTATTAACTGAATGCAATACTTTTTTTAAAGTGTCCTAGTCTTTGTAGGGTTATGTGGAAGCAAGATGCATCACAGCATTTTGATATTTAGAGAAATCAACACGAAGGAAGTGTTTAGGAAATGACAAATATTTCATTTACAAATAGGCCCTCCCATTTTTCTGTAGGCATGGAGGTAGGTCTGCAT
This sequence comes from Edolisoma coerulescens, assembly GCA_013397115.1. Taxonomy (NCBI): domain Eukaryota; kingdom Metazoa; phylum Chordata; class Aves; order Passeriformes; family Campephagidae; genus Edolisoma; species Edolisoma coerulescens. The sequence goes on along the minus strand of VWZW01004301.1, from coordinate 1,017,465 downwards.
AGTTATATTTGATGGATGGGAAATACACAGCCTAAAATTCTTCATTTTAGGAAGAATTTTTAAGTCATATGTAAGGTATGACTCCCTGATAAGCTTCCAATAAGCAGCAGTAAAACAAATCCTGAATAAGAGCTGTTCAAGTCACTCTAAACTAGGAGAGCAGTTAGTAAAATCCAGCAACTGCACTGCAAATGTCCAGATACACCATGTAAAAGCAAAAGCTCCAGCTGCAGGCCAGATAAATTCCAAGATATAACTTTGCAAGATTAAAAGAATTAGCATAAAAATAGAAATTTAGAGGGAAAAAAAGCATTCATCATTATTAGATGAGACAATCACCAAAGAACAATTTTAGAATTATAAAGCCTCTGATACATTAATATAAGCCATATGAAACAGCTGAAAAAAACCCCACCAACCAACGGTCTGGCTTTATTACTTAAGATATAAAAGAATGAAAGAGCCCAAGGAGCTTTTCTATCTTTAGTAAGAACACTTAAAAAGAAAGCAGCTCCACAGCAGAAACACAATGACAGTGAATCATGAAGATACAGTAAAAAGATAAAAACATTAGCAGTGTGTATTCTGAAACTGCATCTTTAGAAACTGAGTTTGATAATTGGAACGAGACTGCCAAAATTACAGGACTGCCCTAGGACAGAGAGAAACAGGCTAATTCTGTACTAAAAAAAGTCAGGCAATGCCAAGCTAAATTAGATCTAATTAAGTTCTGAGAGAAGTGCTAAACTTAAAAGACTAAAATACGTCATCTTATCTGATTTAACTCTTTATGGAAACTGCTCTGTTCTTTGGAAACATTATTATTTTGAAGCAACATTCCTCTGTTGCTGCACTTCTTTTGTGTGCATAACTGGAGAAGAATCTGAAGCAGTGAATGCACTGGGGCTCATGACAAAGTGGATAATAAACAAGTAAGCAATAGTCTGGTGATCCAGCCTACAAGTCCTTAAGACAGGAGCACACCTGTAAGCCCACAACTTTATAGCAGAATCCACTGAGACCGGGCAAGAGTCAGAGGCACAGCTTACATGAGAAACATGAAAGAGAAGGCATGTGTAACACCTGACTGTGAGAGGAACAGAAAACAGAAGCTTTCTTTCTCACTCTGTCATCAGATGATCCAGCAAACCCAGTGAGCCAGGTATCTACATCCAACTGCACTGTATAAGACCTCATGAATTTAGTGTGGATGAGGGAGGTGGGGAGAAGAGGGAAATCAGGGCTGCACAGTCTCTGGAGGTTACTGGTACAAGTTACCTACAACACAGTGCTAAGGACAATCTGCAGAGCACCCATGTGGTTATTAAGGAGGGAGACACTTGCAGAGCAATGTTACACATTGAAGATGCTATAGAGTTCCGTGTACATGTAAAGACCGTAAGCAAATGAGCAAGGAATGTCTTCCTGATTGAAATAAAAAATCCTAAAGTTGTTTTTCTTTCTGGAGTTGTCTGGATCACGCAGGGGAAATTCTAGGAGCAGCAGAACTACTAAAGTCAGGCCACATACAGATTTGCAGGAAGCATCCAACACGTATCATGTCATCGCAATGCTCATAGCTGTTTGGGGTGTCTCAGAATATCCATGCTGACCATGAGGGAGCACATGTTTTCTGGCTGCCAGCCTGTCAACACAATATATATAAGGTTGACTTCCACACTTTTGTCTCAAATTGTAAGTTTTTTATTCTCTTCCTAGTCAGAGAGATGTTTAAAATTTTTGGGAAGAGCAAAGAATGAGAGATTATGTAAACTCCAGTCCTTTGGCAAGTCAGGCTAGAAAATGTACACATTTTTGTGACAATGAACTGGAATTACATTTCGAACCAAACAATCCTATGCTATTCAGCAGTGTCTTTTATTCTGAAATTGCTCTTTATTGCTCTTCCTTTGCACTACTAGTCTAAAATGTTTTAAGACTGTTAGACGGGTGGAAAGTTCTCTACACGTGCCCAGAAAGCTTCAAGAACAAATAAAAATAAAAACCAACAAAACACTCCACCCACAAACCCCCCACCACACTGGCTTGACAGACTGTATTTTTCAAAAGTTAAATTTAAAAGGTTAAGCACTTTTTGTCACACTCAAGAGAATAAAGATACCTTTCTTACCCAGAACAGCAAATGAGTCACTGTGTCTTGTCTTGAGAATACACCTCAACATGAACTTGCTAGATTCCTTCTTTGACTTGTGGACATGATTACTACAAAGGGAAAAGCAGAAATTTTGTTAATAGTTAGAATATCTTTTCATTTAGACATTTACTGTTAGTCACTGACATCAAAGGGATATTTTACTATTTATTTCTGAAATGTATGCAGGGAATGGCCTGCTCATTATATATTTTTAATGCATATTAACATAAGGAAAAAGCTTCACAGAACATTCTTTTTTTATATTAACAGCATTTGTCAAGTACCGTAACGGGGAGGACTCTGAAATAAAACTCCTGACAACCAAGAGCAAAGCCACAGTATCTGGATCATTGAAGTGCCAGGCACAATGGGCATAACCAGGCCTATGAAATGGTCTCAAGTCCAGAACAGCGGTTCCCAAGCTGTGGTTGGCAGTGCTGTCAGATCACCACATACTGTCTCCTCCTTGTTTCCAGCTGCTACATCACATCAAAAGGCAGCTAAAAATACACACTTTTCTAATATTACTTTTCCAGGTAAGCAACTGCTGTACTCTCCACAAGGATGTTATATGATTGTGAAGCAAGAGCAATATGAACCATGATTCTAAAAATGGGAAAGTGGAATACAAGACAAGTTCTTTATTAAAAGAGGAGGTCAGCACTTCCCTAAAATAATCATCATTGTTTTTCAGAAATCCAAGAGGAGTTGAGGGATTTAACATGCTCACACCACTGTCAGAAATCTAACAGTAACAGAACAGAGGAGAATAATTTGCTTCTCCACGCTAGAAACAAGCCCAGGAAAGCAGTAAGAGTTAACAGAAAACATTGGGAACTCAAATTAAAGCTTTACATACAGAACAGAAAGAAAAATACTGAAATGTGATGCACATGTACTTCAATGAAAAGCTACAGCATTGAGCAATTACTAGGTGAATATTAGAAGTTAATATTCCTAGGTAGAAACTCCAGAGCAATGGCAGAAAAGTACAAGTATTACTAGTTTCCATTCACCTCTGGAAGCACTAAAATTGCTGGAACATTTTTAAAGTTAGGCCACACTATTGCTGTTGAGACTCCATAAAAGTAACCTTTTCAGAGAGCAACAGAGTGACAAGTACAAAGTATTTATACCAAACGAAGATCAAAGCACAAGTACAGTTCTTCTGTAACTGTAACATTTATTCTCATTTCTTTTGTTCTGCATTGTGTTCCTAGCAAGCCTACAAACACAAGACAGTCAAACCTACTATAATTAGTTCAGTGCAAGGCCTTAACAGCACAAACGCAAGGTAAAGTTGCTAGAATAAGGGCTATCCAACTTTAAACTAAACCTTACTTGAAACATTAGCTCATTCAGCCCTCTGAAGTATGTCTTCATTCCAAATAAAACCAGCCATGCTGTTTTACTGGGCACAGGTGGCAAAGGAGCCGCATGCTAACCATTTTAACTCATTAAAAATACAAAAATCTCACATGGATGCTTATCCTGAAGTGTCATGCCTAATGGCATTAGCTTTATATATCACTATTCTTCTCAGTTCTGCTCAGAAACATGAGCAGTCAATGCACCACCTATCACATCACCATTGCCAGCCAGCTGACACGGCCTGTTGGACAAACTGCCAGGTGGCTCCAGGAGGGAGTGGTTTCTCTGGGAACCAGCCTTCCCTAATGGAAAAGAGTTTCTTGAATTTGGGCAAACTGTCTCAGTTAAACATCTCAGGCTTGTGTTAGAATAAAACTTGAGTCACTGGTAAAGTATTTAAAATTAAACCTAGTGATTTTAAATCAGTTTAATTCAATGTACAACAGATGTGTGGTTTCACAGATTTCTTGTGGCAGCATTAAGCTTGACAAAATAAAAATTGTTTCTGAACTGGTTCTAAAGCCATCCCAGTTTTACAAAGGAGCACCGCCAGTGGTTCTTCTAGCCTAAACAGGAAATCAATTTCATTCCATCAAAATCCACAAAGTGAATTCAACCATTTGTAGATTTTCTAAGAAAAAAAACTCAATTATTTTTCTACGAAAAATAGAAGTTCTACTGATGTTCTTAACACAATCTCTTTTCAACTAAAAATTATTTCTACCTCCTTTGAATTGGCATAAATGATCTTAAAAATAACAGATAATAAGCACTCTACAGGGATTACAGAAGTAATGAGCAGTAGTATACTCCCATTTGCAGTAAATTTAGAGACATTCAAAGGCATGAAGTTTGCATGAGTGTAGTCTTCAAGTATTGTGAGTGCACAACTGATGAGACAACAAAGAGATTCTGAGCAATACAATAAAGCTACAGTTACAACCTGTTCGTAATCCTAAAATACCACATATTAACAGATTACTGTGAGAACTCAGACCACTCTTTCCAGAAATATCACAAGTTCTAGCTAGAGTTTTCTGCCTATGACTTCGTAGGAAGACTATTCAAAGTCAAGGCTGTGCTCCGTCTGAAAGGTAATATACCCATTTCACTCTCACAGTTCACCCAATTTAAAAATTACTCAGTATGGTTTATTATATTCAAAGGATTAACTCCTAACAATGTACCATCTTCACAAAAGATGATACACTGCACAAAGTATGATACCTTACAGAATGTGTTCAAAAACAAGAACCTACAAGATTATTTGTTTTGGTATTTTTGTAAGATGACAGCTTCAAAGCATTGAAAGATAACAAGGTCAAAACATTGAAGGAATACAAAACCAGACAATTCTTACAAGTCAAAACCCTAGTAACCTGACAGGAGAAGGAAAAGAGGGGAGGGAGAGAAATCAGAGTGCTCCTTGCACACTGTTTAGTTCAATGCTAGCAGGAGCTGGCACAGGCAAACCAGCTACCACATTCCATGTCACTGGTGCACGCCCCCATGGACCACGGAGGTACAAGCAGAAGACCGGAGGGAAACTCTGCTTCTATTTGTATCATTCCTTAAAATGATTTGCTTAGCAGTGACAAGAGACTCTTGTTAAGGACATTTGCTTCCATTAAGGGATGCTTGCTGGAAAGGTCACTGTCCTATCCGCACGCTGCCAATGCCTGCTACAGGCTCCTGCTGTAGGGATGCACTGGGAGCTGCTCCCATCAGCACTCCTCAACCTTATTCAGTCAAAGAGCGTAAGGCTGGCAAACCCCTACATCTGAAGTAACCCACTTGAGGAAGGAAGGGCAATACTAAGGATTACAAAGCACTTTCCTCCCTTCCAATGCACATTCCAGAAATAATGAATTACTACTATAATACTAGAGATAACGTTTCTTAAAAAACAAGGAATATGTTGGCTCAAGTGGAACCATGCATTTTTCTACACACACAAAAATGTGCTCGCTGCAGACAGCTCAAAGAGCTGATTTAGAGACCTGGAAGGAAAAGGTGGCTGCTATTTTTTTAACTAAACAAGGTAAAGGGGCCAAGTGTCTCAAGTGCTCATGAAAGCCTTATTAGGATAAAGTACTACTGGTTTTTTCCTATTAGGCTTTGATAAACTGGAAGTGCAGTTGTGTAGGAAGATGAATATGAAGGTTTTAATCCCCAAACTGAAACTCAAACCCGCCAGAAAAGAGGTAAAGGATACTGAGCTAAAATTCCAACAACAGACAGAATTGGCCTAAGTCAGCACTGCAAGCAAAAGACATGGCGTCAGCCTCTTCCTGGCCACCTGTGCTGGTGCAGGAGGTGGTCTGTACACCATATGGCTGCTCAGTCAACCAGCTCAAGGAACTGATCCAGACTAAAATGAATTCTCAGAAAAAGTCTCAATCATTTACTCCATCTGGTTTATGACTTCTGTATAAACATTCAAGTTAACACATGGGAGGAGCAGATGAGGAGGGAGGAAGCAGCAGCCAGGGCAAGACTGCTTCCTTCCACAGCAGCACTGGTTAGTTCTGCTGAAGTTGTTAAGTCCTTGGATGGCTACTTTGAAAAGAAATCTCCATTTGAAGCCTATATATATTAATTAGCTGTGGGGCTCTGGCTGCAAAGAGAGAGATTAGGACTCTACTCAAGATGCTGCTTTGAACATTTGCATTGAAGGTTCAGCCACTGAAAACCTCTACTTCGAAAATAAAATGCTGAGTTGGCTTGATGCATTCTGCTAAAACACAAGGAAAGCTGCAAGTTTCAAGGACTTAAGCAGGCAGACTGTCAAGTCAAAGTAAAATAATGATATTTTACCATTGTTCCAACCTGGAGTAAGAAGTAAACTGCTTCCCCTCCTTGGTGCAGATTCACAATGAGCAAAGAGCTGTCTTAGCTTGGACAGCTGATGTTCTGCCAGTTTCTTTCCAAGAAAATACACATTGGTAACTTCAGTTCAAAAGTACTGCTCCAAGATTTTGAACAGTGGGAACATTCTTGCAAGGCCCTTATCAGGCTTTGGGTTTCCAAAAGGACAATTTTGGGACTATATGGGTTCACCCTGGATTGAAAAGTACTGTACAGTTGCTATCCATTTCTTTTCTGTTCAGAAAATCTAAAATCCCTGAAGCAGACAAGCCATCAATGGACAAACAGAAAGCAACGGCACTGAACCAAAACTAAAGACAAATGTTTTTTAAACACTCCTTTCCCTCTACTTACACAAGTCTAGTAGGTAATAACACAACCATCATGAACAAAGCTAGTATTTCTAATTATGTAAGAATCAGAGCAAACATGAGTTTCAGATATTAAAACAGAAATAACACTCTACAGATTTACCAAGAACTCCACATAGTGGTAGATCTCTATGCTAGAAACTGCAAATTCAAGACAATGGCACACATTAATTCCAAGTCAAGAAACTGTCAAATCATTTAGGCAGCAGCCTGATGGTGGCCACTCATTGTAACATGTAAATCCACACATGCAACATTAAATGCAAGCGGTTTCCTTTAAACTCCATACACCCTAAGCAGGCAATTCAATTTCACCTTAACATTTGAAAAAGCAAAAGAACAAGCATTAAGTTAGCAAAGTAAAGTACCTGCCATGGAAGAGAACTCTAGGTGACTTAGAGTAGTAATGTTTTGCATATTGCTATGTTTAACTCTTCTCACACAGAAGCTGCCACTACACTTTTTTTTAAACTCATGTGGACAGAATGAATGGTTCCAGTCAGTGTGCAAGTTAAGCACAGCAGCCCTCTTGATGACCTCTGCAAAAGCCGTAAGTACTCTGAGAAAAGTTACGGAGCTCTCCCCTAGCAGAGAAGAATTTGTTTCTACTTCTAAGAACACTAATGAAGCATATCCTCCTCTATAAAGTTCTAAAATATAAATAGGTCTCAGACTGATACAAAGAGTGATCTTATGGTTATTTGTATGTAATTCTTGGGAGTTCTGAGTTAAGAAAAAGCATACCTTAATAGCTGTGCCTCACTAAAAGCAAAGAAAATTGGAAGCAAAGTTGAAAAGATGAGTCAAATCACATCCCACATCCTTGACTAGCTCAGTAAAAACATCCAATTTAATATATTTTGTAAACAGATCATTTCCTTCAATTGCAAATGGCCTATTTTCCAAACACGGTTCTTCTGTTCTTGGATCAATTTATACAGGTTTAACAGTCCTATTTCTTCTCACTGCATTTTTCAAAACTGCAACAGCCTAATAACTCTCCCTCACCACTGTACCTGTGCCCTGCATCAGCTTACAGGCACCTCCTGTACACAGAGCTTTTCTCATGCACCCAGCCACTTCCCATGTGTCCTTTTAACCTGACCAAGCAAAAGATCATATTCTCCAACACAAACTAGCTACATGTCACCTCTTACCAACTGATAAAACCGAAGTTGTACTTGTCTTTCTCTAGCGATGTATCTACAATGCTGACCACATAGAAAAATGCATTATTGCTATTCATGCAATTAGCAAGAAAAATAAAATAAAGCAGCCCTTCTCTCAAAGTTAAGTGAAGTGGACCCAAAAGTTCAAAAGTTTCTAGAACCATAACAACTGAGAAGAATAACAGCCCAAGCTGTCATCCAGCTACAGATACGCTGTACAGCAAGTAGAAGGTGGCCTGAGATGGACAGTTCTAATAACATCCATAAACTCATAAAGTGACCTTCATACTGACTTAACTCCCAACTCACATTCTTTCATGCCAGAAGTTTAGCAAGTAAACTCTATCACTACAGCACGACTGGAAATCTTCGATCAGCTTCTGTATAGAATATACTCCCATAAAATAAAAGCCTATTTGAATAACTGCAGAATGACACCAGGGGATTTAACCTGCGAAGCATTTGGCAAGCAAGGAGTTAAAATCCTGCCTAAGACTACCCCACAGCTGCTGTCAGCAGTCAGGCTTGTCAAGAGAAGCTCTGGGCTGTCTTGACAAGACTAATTGGCAGCAAGCACCTGGTTCCCCAGGCTGGGCCTGGGGAAGGTAAAAGAACATAAACCCTGCAAAGAAGAAGGAGAAGCAGCTGGAAGGCTGCCAGTAGGTCTAGTCTGTTTCATGTTTTCACTTTAATCCACAGGCAACTTTATCCTAGACTATACCCAGTTAGAGCTATCACAGACATTTCTCTGCAGCTTCCCAGCTGAAGGAAACCTGTGCTTTGTGGTTCTGTACCTGCAAGTTCTGCCACTGAGCACCCACCAAGCCTTGCTGTGCAGGGTCACGCTGCAGCACAGCCAACTGCAACATCAACAGTATCACTAAATTGCAGTGGAATTGAAATTTTGGTTTTCTAATGCCACCAAAAATTCACTTAAAGGTGTTACTGTAACTTTAAAATTATGGACTAATATGCCAGAAAATCAAAACTGAGACTGTTCTGGATATTCTGTACACTGGACACATAAAGCATGTGCAATGACAACTTATGAACATAGCAAATTACAGTGCATCTTTAAAGAAAGTAAAAAGAAAAAAAAAGTTTTAAAATCCCCAACACTCTGGAAACTAGCTAGAAGTAGGATGCATGAAGAATTTTAAGTGGGATTTCCAGAAAAGTTAAAAGACTTTAAATATATTTTGACCTCTGCTAAGAATCATGATTTCAGTGAATGTGAAGCTTTCTGCAATTCTGCCCTTGGTTTTTTCACATTATTAAAACTCAAGCAAAAAAACCCTTAAAGCATTAGCCTTGCAGATTCAGCCCCTGAGGTAGGGAGATCTTTCTTAGGAGTAAAGGACAAAAAAAAAAAATCCCTTAGTTAGTTTAGCTGAGTTTGTATTATTGAACCAACAAGTGTCGAATTAGATATAAACATACATAAAAATTGATATATATAAAATATGTAAAACATCAATATACATCAGAATTTTTTTGTGCAAGACAGTGTAAGTATAAACATTAAAAAGTCAGAACTAAATTTCTTCAAAGCAAATTGCTCAGCAAATACATTGACTATGCCTCTGCCAAGTTTCACAATTTGGGCGTTTTAGCTTGCTAGTCAAGAATTCTAACGATGCAGAGCAGCACAAACGTTTCCGTATCTTAAAACCCTGGAAATTTGGAAGTGTACTTGTACATAGTCTCAGTATGAAAGACATTTCAATCAATAAGCAATAATGCCAAATTATGGTGCTTGGGAAAACAAAAGATTGCAATGGAACCGCTTGATAGTCAAACTGGTTTCAGTAGAACAAAGTCACCCCAAGAGCCACAGAGTGTGCCACTCTGCTCTTAGCTGGACATACCACAGAAATGATTGCAAGATTCCTTTAACTGCTAATGATACTAAACAGTACCAATACAATGATCCAATAGCAATATTTAAAAAGAAAGAACCTCAGGGTAACAAGATTGTAAGTTACTGTGTTTAGAGTTACTGCTCTAGCAATAGCAAAAAATGTTTCTCTGCCTGACAGCAAAGGATCCAGCCCTTTACAACACCTGCTCTCCATTTGTATTCAAAGACTACTAATGAGTAAATCTAGAGGCTCTCTTGGTCTCTACTCATGAGCTTCATGACTCAGTGTTTTTTAAAAAAACCCAAACAAAATCAAACAAAAACACCCAATGAAAAACCCCACCCCAAAACCAAACCAAGACAAACAAACAAACAAAAAACCCCACCCACAACACACTTTCCTTGTGCCATGCAAAACAGGAATGCCCATGATTCAAAACATAGGATCAAAGTGTACCATAAAAGCTTCAAGCAAAAAAATATAACCCTTCACATGGTCAGAAATGTAAGACTATGACTATATGCACAGGACATGCACTACAGAGACTGAACAATCACTGATAAGAAAATCAGATCTTTCCTTTAAAAGGGCATCAATTGCCTCAATCCATTAGAACTGAGGTGCTAACTAGATTATTACACTACTATCTTATCTTTAAGGAGCTAGACTCTATTGCATAGTAAGATGAGATAGGATAGCAAGATTGTCAAGATGTGGCTACATCTTTCTTCTTGGTTTTACATGAAGCAACCAGTTAAATAAAAACTATTTGAATGAAACGCTTATTCTAGCAAAGAAGCACCTGTGCATGTTAAGTAAGTGAGCCCCCACAGGATGAGAATTTTCTAAGAAAAATATACATATTTGGTTAGCTCCTAAATTCTTCTGAAAATATATAAATGCTTTGTCTTTTGAAGTCATGTCTCCAATCCAAAAGCTGACTCCAGTTATCACTAAGGATTGTTGCAGCAAGCCCTAGTCACGAATCACTAATCCACTGGTTAGTTAAGGGCATTCCTATTAATCAACAGGAAAATGGCCTATCTAAAAAGACAACTCATTAACCTGTGATACCACTTGAATACCTACACACCAGCTCAGTCAGTATTGGCAAGCTGCTTAGTATCCAAGGGCTCCCATTTGATAGGGATGAATACAAGTTACAGGCTGCAGGAACTCCAAGAAGATGCAGCAAAGGAATAGACTAGAAAAAGGAATCTTTACAACAGCATTACCAGCTGCATGAGACTAATAAAACCGGTAATGCTCTTTTGCCTTGTGAAAGCAGAGATTCAGTTGTATGAATGGTTTACCCTGCTTGAGCAGGGAGGTTGGCCCAGATCACCCACTGAGGACTCCTCCTTCCAACCTTACCTGTTCTGGGATTCTGTAATGGCTTAAGAGGCTGCATTTCACACAGCAGGAGTCTGCAGCACCACATAAAATTGGGCAAACCTAAATCAATGGTTACTGAGTGATAAACTTGCCAGAGGGCAGCTATTGAAGAGTACGGTTCTTTCTAGGTTGTTTCTCATTAACAGAATTTAGCATAGAAAGGGCACCCCAAGGGTGATAATCCATGATAACTAATCTACCACTGTTTGGCTCCTATTAAAAGGGATATTCTTGCTTTCCTCCCATCCCTTTGCATCAGTTCCAACATTCATCTGACTTCCATTTGCACCATAAGCTAATTGATGGAAGCACCAGACAGACAAACAGCACTTCAACTAGGAAAAAGAAGCCAGAAGAGAAGTGATAGCATGAGGGCAGGAGAATCTCCAGAGTCTTATGCAAAGAGGGAAAGGGAAAAGAACCATGTCTACCAGTAGCAGTGAGATGTTAGTACTGGTTTAGCCATTTCTGTGAAACCCACTCCTTAATGTTAACCCACAATGTCCTTATAACTGGAAACATGTTTTAGTAAATGAAAGATTAAATCAAAGTCATAACTGTAAAGCAAAAATTAAAAATTTAGCTTCAAGACTAAGAAAAATTGAGCTTCAAGACTAAGAAAAATTTAGCTTCAAGACTTCTTCATCTAGAAAAACACTGTACCCTTCAGAAGATCAGGAACTGTAACACCGTTAACAGGAAAAACCATTAACATAAAAATACAAGAAACAATCATCTTTATTTTTTCAAAAAGATGGTTCAACTGCTACTTGAAAGACCAGACATTTTCTGGTATTTTCATAAACATTTTCAAGAGCACAGGAACAACCTGTTCAATAAATGATTTCAGGCAGTTGTGACCCTTAAGTGTCCTCCATGATGAAAAAGAATTTGATTCTTGATGTTAAAAATAAAAAACCTGTCATTATGAGACATGGCAGCTTCCACATCTAGCTACTGTCACACAGTGGCCAGGAATTCCTGAAGAAAAACATGCATGGTGATCACAAGAATAAGAATTCCAAATTCTAGATTCAAAAATAGATGAAAACTAAGAAATTTTCTTGAGATACTCATGATAAGTCACAGCTTGAGCACCCTTCAAACCATCACATAAAGTTGAAGGGTCCGAATAACTAAAACCAGTTGTGCAAGTTCAGAGATCTCAAACTCTTCTGCTCCAGATTGGCAGGAGTCTGCCACTTAGGTGGGGGGAGGGAGGGAGGGAAAACCCCAGAACACTGCCTAATGTTTGACTGTACACAAGGCTACACATTTCTGATTGTACTGGCACCAGTGGCACACAGACATATAAAATTAACCTGTAGGTAACTTAAAATCTGTCACAATTTGAAGAAAAATTATTTATCTTCCTAAGAGTTCTGATAAGCAGCCAGACTGGAACATTCTTTCAGCAAAATCTGTCTGTTTGCTCCTGTACCGAATGAACTTGGAAAAGAAACGCCTGATCCAGCAGGTACTAACTTCCCAAGAAGTTCACCCTGCCACAGTGGGCTCTGCTGCTGGTTCAGAGAAAGCACAGCAATGAAACTCAGGGAAAGTTCTCTCACACAGCTGCAAGTGTCTTCATAATTGACATGGATTTTGCTACAGGGGAAATGCATTTTAAAAAGGAAACTTTCAGCTGTACTGTGTCAACAGGCAAGGCCATCTTTCTTGAAGTTTAAACTAGCTACCTTAAAAACAGCAAAGAAAGTCAGCCTACTTGCTGGCCCCTAAGTATTTTCCTAATAAGAGGGACATGCTTCTGAAAATACATTTTTTTTCTTTTTCCTTTTTAAAAAATAATTTATTTACTACTAACACTTAACGCTCCCCATTATCAGACACATTCAATTGCTTTCTGTAGCTTTCTGATTTGATCAGAATTTCATAGGTTGGGTAGCTACCTAAAATAGTTCTTCAAAGTCTGAGTTGTTGTAACAAAAATGTCAAAAAAAAGTTACATTTTGGCCGTCTTTAAAAAGCCACCTCCTCATTTTATAAATTCAGGAAGTGCAGCCCTTGTGTGGAGTACCTTCTGCTACCCTTAAAAAAGTTCAGCCAAACTTGGCCCAGTTTGGAACTCCTAAAGAAAAATACCTTTAGGTTCATCGGCCCAGTAATCTTTTGGGATTTTATCTGTGAAGCTCTCTGAAGAATCACATTGAGCTTTTTTTGGCTGCCACAGCAATCAGTCCTGACCAAATGCATACACCCTACTTGTGTGAAGTGACTGAGCACCCTCCCTACAACCACAGTTACACATGAGTGTGATGAGTGACATCCTTGTTACGCCCAGAAGTAACAAAGGTGTTCAGATACAGAAGAGGCCAAGCTTTAGCCCAGGACGGATACCTCAACTTCTCTGAAAAAAAAGTCTTAACACAGTCACAGTCAAAATACCAGTGTTGGTAGGAGTCTGGAGATACTGTGGAGCTGATGGGACAGGAAAGGAGGAGGAACAAGTGCATGATTGTGGAGCTGACACGTGCCAGGGCTGTCTCAGAGATTTCCCAGATGGCTTTGTGCCATAGGACCCCCCTCAATCCCCCAATGAACTTGGGACAATTCTGGCTCCCATGCTCTGCACAGCTTATTGCAGTCCAGAAATGGACTCGAAGGAAAAATCCTGCTGAGCATACAGAATGCACACAGTCTCCAGGGTACCCCACAAAAAACAAAACAAAACAAAAAACTGCCATGTCCAGATCAGAAATTTTCAAGAAGAGAATTGGCTCAATTCTGACAGATTTTCATGTAAAATTAAAACAATACTGCTCAGCCAGAGGTTGCCCATGGACAAATTTCAAGTAGATGTTCCAGCTCAGAGGTGCACTACAATATTTCAAAGTATAGACTGACATAAAAAAACGGCACAATTATTCTAGTTTTGTGTCTGAAAACAGATGAAGAATTTTGGCAAAAAGCTTTAAACAAAATTAAACTCAAGACAAAGAAAAGGCATAAAGTATTTCGATCCAGAAGATTAGAGACCAGGAAAGTTATAAATGAATACGTCATCTCTTAAAATTTTTCTAACACTTCCTATTATCTATGGAAGAAACAGATGAAGGAAGAACATCAGTGGGAACAATGACTTGTGTGAACTCCCATTTTCACTTAAGCAGCAATGCTCTTTGTTACAGAAGTTTACAGCTGCGTAACAAAATAGGATGCTTTGTCAATGATACAAAATCAAACCATTCAAATTGTGCATTCTGACTATGCAAACTGCTGGGTGAACAGCTAGACACTCTTAGAGTTATCTGTGTGATGACCAATGTCAGGTTCAGTGAAATGACAGCACAGGATGGAGCCAGCAAACACAAATAAAACATAATACTACCTTCCTTCATAAAAATTCCAATTACTTGTTTATTCATTGAGATCAGGTAACATTAACACTCTATGCCATCTTGTTTTCTCCAGAAAAAATCTGAAGGTAAATCAGAGTGACCTTTGCAAGCCTCAGAGACAGACTCAACTGGAAGACTTCACAGCCTTGATCTCATACAATGGCATACTCTATCCTAAGAGAGCAAACAAGAAAGTGAAGCAATATGGGCATATACAAAGACAATATTCTCTTAATACTGAAAATAGAGGACTTTTAGGCCTACAGTAAGCAGGAGCTAAAGTCCATAAGGACCAGATAAGACCCCTCAAAGAGTCTGAAGAGGGGGAAAAACCCCACCTCAACTGTAAGAAAATACAACAACCAGGAGAGTTTTTTCTTCACTCTTCTGATCCTCTTACAAGCAGTGCTGGACATTCTATTTAAATTCAAATCATATATAAATAGAACCAGAAACAGCCACAGCCACTAACGCTTTACATCCAGTTACCATTGTTCAACTCCCACTATGGGCAATTGTAAGCTATTTGAAGTATCATGTCATGAGCACCACATGCACCAGCCTAAAACTGAAATACCTTTGAACACAGCTACACTTGGTACAAAGTTAAATTTGTCTAAATACTGGTTGATTGTTCTTGGGGTTTTTTTTTAGCTTGTCTGTTCTACAGAATAGAGTATTTCAGTTGAGAGGGACCTACAATGATCACCTGGTCCAACTGCCTGACCAATTCCAGGCTGGCCAAGTCAAAGCACGTTTTAAGGGCATTGTCCAAACGCCTCTGAAATGCTGACAGGCTGGGGGCATTGACCACCTCTCTAGGGTGCCTGTTCCAGTGTTTGAAGAAATGCTTCCTAATGTTCATTCTGAACCTGCCCTGGAGCAGCTTTGAACCATTCCCACACATCCCATCTCTGGATCCCAGGGAGAAAAGCTCAGCACCTCCCTCTCCACTTCCCCTCCTCAGCGAGCTGTAGAGAGCAATGAGGTCACCCTCAGCCTCCTTTTCTCCAAACCAGAGAAGCCCAAAGCCCTTGGCTGCTCCTCAAAGGACACTGCTTCCAGGCCTTGCACCAGCTTGGTTGGCCTCCTCTGGATGCAAGGACTTAACATATTCCCACAACAGATTTCCATGGTCCTATGTCCTTTCTACCTGATGAGAAGGGACAAAGATGCAAAAGCAGAACTATTTCTTTTACCAGGCTGGCACTGCGTTACAGCTCAGGGATCGCAGACAAGTTTGGCACCACAGCACCTGTGGCTGTGCTACTGCCGACACACTGCCAACTTCAGCTCGGCAGGGATGGCACAGAACTCCAGTTCCCTCACTCCATGAGACACTCCTTTGCTGCTGCTCCTCACCAAGGAGGCTCAAGTCTGTCTTCTTCCTGTGTACTCCCACACAACAAGCAGAGTGCATGAATACACAGTTTACCCCTATCTACTTGACTCCTGCACACATAGGACAGGGTATGTTTGTGCAAAGCCTTTTGAGTAGCAACTTTCTACGTGTATTTATTTGAGCCCCAGGCTCAGCTCCTGCACAGAGGCATCACTTCCCATACAGCTAAATACACAGTTCAACTCCAAAACTAGTAAAAAGATAAAATACACATGCAAAGCTAAATGAGTAGGAAAAAAAAATTAGGAGGCACTGGATTCAGCAACACTTTAGGGATTTGCAAATGGTGCTCTACTGGTAGGCCCACCTAGTGAGATTTTGTAATAGAGAGTTACCTTCGTACATTAACATTCTTTTCCAGATTTGGCTTTCATCACTGTCCCAAATAAAAAACCAGAATATTTTCATATGTAGCTGTATCTGTAACAACACCATAATTCCTGCTATACACAAATCACAAGGGTTTCCAACAGCAAAGACCAAGACTATTTTTCCATGCTAACAACAAACTCTGCTATGTTTGCAAAATGTTTCCCTTTGGATCATTCCTTATAGCAATACTATGATGTTTTTGTAAAAGAAAAGTGCATCCTGAGCATTAGGAAAACTTACAGTGATTAATGAAACCACAGAACTAAACATCCTTCAGAAGAGAGGCATCAGCTGAGTACTCTCACACGCTACTGAATGACTAAAGTACGTCATCCTGCTGCCCCAGAGCACCACTGTTGCCTCTTCAGCCCCTCCAGACACTAAAGGAAGGCACATAAACAAGCAAGGCAGAAGAGAAGAAGTTCTGTTAGGTATGTCATCCATGATGTCAGCACATTCTTAAATCAACAACCGCTAACTTACTGTCCTCTCTGAATCCAGAATAACTTGAAAAAAGACAGGGCACCATGCTTTAGAGATGACAACCTTACTGTTGACAGGAAGCTTGGAGGCAGTAGGTTTTAAAAATATCTCAACATCAATTTGCGTGTAAGAGTGAAAGCTAAAAACTTCAGAGAATTGCTATCTATTTTACAGGTAAGCTGTACTCCAGTAACTTTCTCACTAAATTAAATCAATTTTATACTTCTTTGGGCAACAGCTCACACTACATCTACAGATTACCTAGGTAACAGAGTTTTGAAAACCTTACTAGCACCTACTCCTATATTTGCCTTTGGCAGAAAAAAGTTTTTGACTCATTTTTACGTTCAAATAATCCACAGTCACATTCTTCATAGAAAGACTTCTGGAAAAACTCAACTTGCTGGAAACAGTAACTATAATTACTGACCCTCTTCAAGTCAGCCAAAATTAAATTGCAAAGTAGATTTTCTGGCATTCGAGCTATAACTTAATAGTACAAAGGAAAACAAGTAAAAGTATAAGCAAAAGAAGAGCCAAGCCCAGCATTTGTGAGAACCCAGAAAACAAGATACAAGCTGTGAGTTTACAGGGAAAAACTGAGAATGGACCCTGAACATTCTCCTTCTAGATTTGTATTGCGAAACAAAAAGGGCAAAACTACCACTTCAGTCATCTTTGCAGTATCAAACTTCTGTCAAACAAAGCATTAACATTAAAAAGGAGAAATACGACTTTATGAAATTTCATAGTAAAGAACAAATCATAAACTTTAACAGTATGGTATTTTATCTCCTTACATAACATTATTCTCTTTTCTCCACAGTTTTCAGGTTGTTTTACTTACTGCTCTCTGCAATTATGAACAAAGTAAAATCAAAAATCATAGTGTCTCTGTATTTCTCCAGAAAACACCATTGCAGGTGTCCCATTAGGAAACTTGTGTGCAATTACACATGCCACTGTCAAATCAAGATTCTTTTCACTTATTACAGGCTTTAAAGCAAGTACAAGGATCACATATTCCTAAACCATGCACGGATATACTATTAGTATGCCACGTAACTTTACTAGCATTGAGACAATTAGCTTATCATAGTGCAAAATCGATAAATATTTCATATTTGACTAAAATTTAAAAAATAAAGAATTCATGGGCTATGTAGACATTCTGCAATTTTTGCTTCTACTGAATTATTTGCATAACTGAAAAAAAAAAAGTGGTTTCATAATGTGATAATTTTTGAGCTTATAAGCAAGAACTTCCAGGACTAAAACCAAAATAAATTCTGTCTTAAAAACCATTTACAAAATAAACTGAAGACTTGCAGTTACTGCTATCTACTGTCATTTGTGATACTCCAGAAGAGTATTTTTGACCCAAATAAACCCTGTTGCTGAAAACAGGGCTATAAAGCTCCTATAGAGCTCACTATCAACAAGGATTTCCATATATACTTAAATATAGGTACCATCAAAGAGACAACCAATGGTACATAGCTATTTTTTTCCATTCTTAAAATTCTGATCAAAACTAGTTGTGAAAAAAACTAAACACCAGTCAACAAAAAATACAACAGTGGTCATCAAATGTGGAAAGGGACAAACCAAACAACACTCAAAGCAAGGATATTTCAAACTTTCAGGCTGCTTAAGCATTAGCCCCTAGAAACCAGCCTCTGACCTGAAAACCAGTGTAAGTTCAGTCAACAAAAAGTCAGTTTTTCCTGAATTATACAGAACTATAGAACACAATTTTTTCCAAAACTAGTGCCATACTGTATCTAAGTCCAAACCTTGATCTAAGATACAAGATGCCTACTACTATTTCAGACAGCAGTTGCTCTACTGGTCTGGACCTTAAGGTACCAAACTCCATTTATTCTGTTCACAACTGTTAGACAAATATCAAAATAGAGAATTTGTTCAATGCAGTGGTCATCAGTCACCACATAACATCGGAGCTATAGATGAGTGCAATTACTTGATGGTTTGGAATATTAGTAACAATCCTTCTGACAAAACCACTGAAAATCCTTTAACAGATGCTTCACTCCTAAAGGAGTTTGAGAGAACGAGACCACGTCGTATGCACACGGGGACTAACAGTTCTACCAACAAAAATGCTAAATCCTCTAACAAATGCTTCAGACCCCAAGGAATTTCAGAGAACAAAACCATATCATCCACACATGAGAATTGATACTGGGCAACACAGACTCTTGAGGCAAAACAGCTTTCTCACTTCTCACAGCACAACTATTTCAGCATTATAAAAATTAAAACTTCTGACTGATGCCCAGATTTTATCTTTTTAGTTCTAGTAAAGGGAAACAAGAGATCACCAGGTCAATCTGAAAGAGTCTGTGTATTTATTAAAATAAATTTTGCTAGAATACAATTCAATAAAAATACCTCTATAATATAGACTACTGGATTAACTGAACTTGGAAATAATTCAACTGAGACATGAAAGCGCCACAGAAGACCTAAGAGAATTCATTTTGGAATTGTCATACTGGAAGACTAATTGCTAAGTTATCTTTCTCATAAAGAACAAAAAATGAATTTTCCTTCTCAAATAGATTAAGTGAATAGGGGTTAAAAAAAAAACAACAGTATTTCTAGAACTTTACCAGTGCACATTATGCTAAGTGTCAAGAATAAAGCCAGATTTTCTGAACAAGACCATTTCAAACATTCTCAACTAAAGAGAACTAAGTTATGGAAAGAAACCAACAATTACAATATCATAATCCAGGATGGGACATAATTCATTAATAGCCAAACCAGGCTATATGCTCATCATGTCAGCAAATACTAACAGGCAGACGACACGCTCCTGAAATACAGTAATGGGATGTAACATAAGAATAGCCCTGACCATCACAGGGTACACCTAATAAAAAACCTGTCTGGCCAATACATGCTGCTCAGCAGAGAACAGAAGAACAGGTGATCTATTTATTAACACATTGCTGATATCCTCTCCCAGAGTCAGAACTCTGCAGTTTAGGGTTTTAAACCCAGAAGTAGTACTTTTGCATTCTCCAAGATATACTATACTATCAGTAATTTCAATATCATAATTTAAATCTAAATTATGATACATAATCTGTTTTACATCTGTAAGAACCAGAGCTCCTGTTGTCAAAGTTCTTGCTTCCATAAATAAGTTGTCCAGATCTTAAGAACAATAAATACAAGGAATTTCTTCAGTGGATAAACCACACACATTTTTGAAGATAAAGCTGATTTGATACGGAAACTTTGCATCTGATTTATATTCCAATCTACCATCACTGTGACAATCTGCATTAAGGCCTCAATGTACTATTAACAAATAAAATTAAAGCAAAAATCAAAGCAGATCAGGTTTTTTGCCAAAGTTTTAAACAATGTCAAATGTCCAAATGAGTTAAACTGCTGGCAAGAACCTGCAGAAATACCCAGTGAGATCTTGGCAGCAGAAACTTTGCTCACTGGATTCAAGAGACTTTTCTTACATTAAGAATGTGGCTAAATGAGACAGACTTGAGAACAAGTCACTGCAGTCTGAAGGGACAACATAACACCATCACCCCTCTGTGCCCCCACGCCCTATCACACACCCCAGAGTCGGTCTCCCTTAACAACACACTAGCAACTAACCCAGAGGAAAAAAGAAATTAGAACAGTATGGATTAAATGAACTGGTTGAATAAAAATTGAGAAACTGTGTCAGAGATTCTGGGCACTCCAAGTGTGTAATAACACAGTTACAATTTAAGACAGGTCAAACAGAAGCTTTATTAACTATGATCACAGTGAGAGAACATTGAGAGCATCTTTCCTGATTGTCTGCCAAGCGATTGCAGAGACACAACCCATATCCTGTTTCAGAAAAAAGGCAAGGAAAAGCAATCATATGAATGTTAACAAAGCCAGGTACCCTTCCCTGGGAGGGATGGACTCCTTAAGTCTGTTGCTAAACAACCACAATTCTAATGAGGACTCAGGCAGTAAATAACGTGACAATAGCGACAGGGCTCTTGGTGGAGCCTACAGGGATGGCCTGGTATTATCCTGTCCGAGGTGCAAAGCTGGGAACAATCAGACTGCTAGCTTTTGGTTGAAAGGAATGTTCTTGAGTATAGATGTCCTCTTAGCCAGACCTCTCAATCTTAACTGCTAATAATTTTACCACCACAACTGTCTGACAGCTTAAAAATACATTGTTATTTTCTTCTTCCAAGCCACAAGTAAGACCAACGAATGAGAAATCATATCTACCAAGTCCAAAACACTGCAAGACACAACTGAATAGAAATTTTAACTTACTGAGCAAATTTTAAATTTAAAAAAAAATAGTTTTGATAAAATTGATGAGTTAACTACTCATCCTGCACATCTGAACTAATAAACTACAAACCAGTTTTAAAATGCTTTTTGTATATTTGACTTCCATTTTCCATCCAAGCGCGATTTGACATATGTTTTTAAAAAATATTTAGTTCACTATTCCCCGACAGAAATGTGGAAATTAAAGACTTAAGAAAACAAAGCCTCAACTAAACAGTGTGTTTAACGGAATTTATCACACAAAGATACAAGTCAACTGAAGAATAAAGATAATTTGCAGTCTAAGATTAATTCACTTTATCCATGTGCTACTTCAAAAGAATAAAAGATCTCTTAGTGCAATAGTGGAATGATAAAAATATCTCCTTCTTCACAGATGCCAAATGTAAAAGCTCCCCAAAACCAAAGTTTAGTAATAAGTAATTTTTCCACAAGCAAATCAGTCAGTAAATCAAACAGTACTGCACACGTCTTACTGCAAAACCAAAAACCCAACGTACAGAGGCAGAGTATGAAGTTTGATATAAAAACAGATGTACCTAAGGAGATGAAATTCTAAGTATCAGAAACTAGAGACACTTTAGAGATGGAAGTCTCCTGTCCCAAGTTCTTTTTAAGAAACAGGGTACTTGCAGGTCTACCCCATTAAACATGTTCATCCTTAGCTAAGCAAGTTCCATGAACAAAATTAAGTCAAACTGGCATAAGCAATCACTACAAGCTAAATTTTTGTTATTAGAGGCCAAAAAGTCTAAGAGATTATCTCGATCAGTTTTTATCATGGTCTTGATCAAGCCTAATTCATTCAACTGCAGTCCTTGAGTCTCTACTAGCCTAATGGGAATATTAGGTAGTAAGTGCCAGACATCTTTTATCCCAGAATTACAATTCTTAATCCTATGATTGACATTTGAGTCTTGAGAAATGAGGCCCAAGTTATTTCATTTGGGAGCCAGGCTGACTGTTGAATTACTATCAGAATTCATTCTGCTGAGGAGGAACAAAAATGTTATCAGATTTAATACTGCAGAAAAACTATTTTCAATTGCTCCTACTCTACTTAAATTTTTAAGCCATACTTCAAATTTCACCTCTGTAAATGTGCTCCAGTCAGAAATCACTGAAGCACTTATAAACACTGTAAAAGTTTCTGCCTCTAAGAAACTGGTGCTCACCATAAGTATTGCAATACAACAGTATCTTAAAGAATGCTCCATGCACCTTCAACAGCAGTGAAAATATTTGTTATAAAAAACTTGAGTTTACACAGAGTAGTTAGGTACTGCCCTAAAATTGCTCTTACTCTGCTGCAGCAAAAAGAAAACCAAATTCCTGACCTCTTTGATTCTTCAACTACTGTAAAGACTCAAACTTTCACAAGAAAGAAGTACTGGTTTAAATACTTCAGTTGATAATGCAGTACATAATCAAGTAGTCTCCAGCTAGCCCTGAACACACCGTATACAGCTACATTAAGAAAATACTTCAGAGTCCTCAAGAAGTATTACTTATCTGGGCCAGCCTCCATCTCCCCCTCCTTCTTATCCCAATCTTTCAAAGATAGGCTTTAAATGTTTTGCAGCTGTCCAACATTAAGGCTGAAGAATTCAACAACCACCGCACTGTAAAAGCACAGGGTGAAAAGCAACTACAGTCAGGACCCGTTACAGAGCCAGAAGAGGTTCCTGACTGCAAACTTCTTCAGCAAAATCTGGATAAGGTCCCGAGAGCAGATAAACCTGTAAAATTATTCTTTCTTCCTTCCAGATAATTCTTCAAGTGAGTTCCTACCATATAAACTAGTGCAGACTATGCATAACTGCATTGAGTTTTAGCCAACCTCTCTCACAGCCAAAAATATCAACCACCACCACTGCACACATTTTCTTACTGAGATTTTCAGAAGGTCTGCATAATCTTGTAACTACGAAGTTAGTGAGCCATTTCATATTTCCTGAAACTAAACTGCACATTAGATGATTCACCAATTAGTGTATTCATGAAGCTTTAAAAACCAATCAAAATTTCATTTTTGTTGAAAAATTTAAGAGAAATGTCCAGCTGTATGCATGGAGAGAGCATGTGGGCTCTTCTCCTTTATTTAACTTAACTAACAGCTACGTTAGCTGGTGAAAAATATTCAGTGTGTCAAAGTTAATTTATCAAGCTGACAAAGTATAAGGGCTCCAGAAGGTATAGCATACATTTACTAAATTTTAAATACAACATTTTAACTAGATATAGCTCAAAGATTAAAATAAGCTGTCCAACAACCAAACCACACAAATACATACCACTCCAGGGCATTTCTTACTTAATGGAGCAATTGCATGCTTGTTTCAAACTAATGCATAGGTCAACATATCAGAAAAGCTGATCATCCTTCAGACCCCGAACCCCACAAATCAAAACGTGTTTTTTAAAACTAGGTGGGTATCTCTGGAAGTCAGAGGGCTTGTCAGTACAGTGTGGGCCACGATCAGATGGAGGGGAGGCACTGCACATTGCTCAACACAACCAAACCTTGTGCCTCCCCGAAGCCTCTAGGCACAAATACCACACGGTAAAACTAAGCGCTAATTTCCCCCTAGGGTTGAAACTACGAAGCACAGCTCTTGGACAAACAAGAGGCAAGGAAATCAGCCTAAAGTAGACAGTTATTCCAGAATTAACTAGCCAACCTATTCCAATACTTTGGAATAAAAATCAGTATTTTAGGAGTTTATGATGGAGCCTTTACATCAAAAGTTCTTTCATTCTACAAAGTCAGAAATGTACAATTTAGCCAATAAAAAGGTATCCCGTTTAGCTTTTACATTTGTTTTCACTATTTGCAGCAGAAAATAAAATATCACCACTTTAACTAAATTTTAAGAATAGATAAAATTGCTGTATGGAAGTTACATGGAGTGATGTGAATCCACAAAGTGTCTACCAAAAATGGAGCTATTTGGCAAGAGGCTATCACAGCACAAGGTGGTTTACAACTATTAACAATCATCATCACTATTGTTTGGTTAGACTAAAATACATCTCTAAACATAATGAATGAGCCCCAAAAATGCATGTTATACCATCTCGGGTTGTAAGTCCATCACGGAAACACGTAAATTGCCACATCTAATTCGATGAACAGTCAGTCATCTCTCTAGAACCTTGCTGCAGAGTGACAGGTTTCACATGTTTCAAAGAAGATTAAAAAAACCCCTTTCTGCTAGAACACAGGTGATTTCTAATCCCTTCCATCTGCTCCCTCTTCCTTAGATGTACCTGCCATCATTAAAAGAGCAATAGAAGAGAAATTCTAGATATTCCTCCAAGGACTAACCCAGCCATTTTTCCAATGCTCTCATACACATGAAGTCATGTCAAGCTACTGCTACCCAGCTGTCTGAATTCACCGCCTGGTTTGTATTGCTAATGCAATCCTGAAAACCAGAGTAGAGGCAGGACATTTAGACCAACTGGAAAATCAGAACAGATTTCATCAGCTCAGTCCACCAGGTCACAAAATTGGTTTGTTTTCTCTCTTTCTGTAGCTTGCTTTGGACTGACAAATAATTTGCCCTAGCAGTATAGCTAATTCACTGTGCCATACTTAGCCGTGTACAAAAACATAAAGAACCGAATCTGTTCTGACAGAGACTCTATTGCTAAGGCTATCGCTTTGATACGAGGTCCATTTGAGTATCTTGGTTTACAGACTGACAACTGAATGAAGTAGGAGGTTGCTAACTTGGAAACCTGCCTCCTTTCAAATGTCTCACTGCAGCAAACTCATCAGCTGGGGATATTCAAGGTAAAGGGGTTATGCTCAGGCTGAGAGCTGCATGACATCTTCAGCGGGAAGCCTTTAATGGCACAAACCTCCATGACACGAGGTCCTGAGGTGCATGGATCACACCTCAAGATTTCTATGGATGTAACATTCCCAAACCATACTGGAATTAGTTCCAGTGAAAATGCATCTTTGGTTTGTGTGGTATGGCCAGGGATCAGACCTCACATAATGGGATATGGCCCCATATGATGAATAGCATAAAATTTATAGCTTACAATCAGAAACAGCACAGAAAACTTCAACAAGCATTAAAGGAAAAAAAATAAAAGAGGGGAGCATTCTGTAAATATTCAGGGAACGGAAACCTGACTATTGTACATGCTGGGTTCGTAAAACTACATGATCAGATGATACACGACCCTGATGAAATAAACATTCAGAGAGAGAAATGTATTCCATGGGATTAAGCTACTGTGATTCAGTGCAAGTACTGAAGTACAAAGTTAACAACAACAGCAGAAATAACTCGATTTACTGCTCCTACAATTCCAAGAAACCATTCATAACTTCGAGTCAGATGCTTATAAAGACCACTTGCAAACTTTTATGAGCGCTCACGAGGGAAGACAGCCTGACACTCAACGCTCCCCCCCTCCGCAGAAGGGGTTAACAGGAGGCTGTGCGCCCCGAGGGCTCTTTAGTGGCAATTCTGCCAGGGTAATTTCCATACGGACAAACCGTGCGTGCAAACTCGGACACAGGAGACCGCCGACCACCCCGCTGCTCCGGCACCAGCCCCGCAATCCCCCCGGGTGCCGGCAGCGGGCACCCCCGGCCGGCCGGGGCAGGTTCGAGCCCCCCGCAGCCGGGGCTCCGCTGCGAACCGCCAGCGGGGCGGCCGAGACCGAACAGAACCGCCCCCCCGCACACCGCTCCCCGCCTCCCCCGCCCCAGGCGCCCTTCTCTCGGCCGCGGGCACAGCCGAGCCCTCGCNCCCAATGGAAAATAGTTCCCCGGGCCCCGGAGCGGAGACACCGGGAGCGACACCTCGCCGGCCAATGAGAGCCGGCCTGGCCCCCCGCGGCGCCAATGGGAGCGGCGGGCTGGCGGGGGCGGGGCGTCGCCCAGCCAACCGGGCCGCGGCGCTCGCACTGACCCGCTAGGCTGTCTCCGGTGGCCTCCATTGACCACCATCTTGGAGTCGGGCGCGATGCCCGCTCCGGGAATGGGCTCGCCGGCCGGCGGCCATCTTGGGTCCGGGCGGAGGCACGTGCGGGGGCGGGCGGCAGGAGGCGGCGGGGAAGGGGCGGCCGAGCGCAGCCCCGGCTCCGTCCCGCCCCGTCCCGCCCCGCCGGCAGCCGGAATTCCCCGTGACATTCGGCGTCAGAGGCGGAACGGCGGTGGGAGGCTGCCGTCTCCAAGCGCATCTCCCGAGGCGTCCGGATGCTGCGCAGGCAGGGACCGCCCCGGCAGTGCGCCTGCAGGAGTCAGGCGGCTCCTTCTACGCTGAAGGCAGGAGTAAAAACTTGGAGATGCGTCGGTATTGTTGGGAGTAATACCCCATTCGAAGCAGTTTCCTCTCCCTTCCTCCATATAATGGGTAGCAAATCCATGGCTTGGCCTAAGTGCAGGTGAAGTAACATCCGATCACCTCGGGCAAAGGAATCGCTGGGTGCTGCACCAGCGCAAAAAGACAGCTGGTATTCCAAGTAACAGAGCACATCTTCCTGTATCTAGCAGACACACTGGGACACTACAGTGCGGGGAGTGGACACTCAGGTGGGAAAAGATGCATAGATGTCAGGTTCGGAGGGAAGGGCCCATGGGTTTACTCTACTGGAAGGCAGCAGCAAGCAGAGAATGGCAGGGGCCAGTTCTCTTTGGCATCTTTCTTCTTTTTGAGGAGGACATGGAGTGTGTGCTCAACAAGTTTGCAGGTGGTGCTGAAGCAGGAACAGTGGGAGTGCTGAAGCACAGAGCTGCCATTTAAATGGATCTAGTTGGGGGAATGACTTGACAAGAAGTCTGTAAAACTCAGCAAGGACAAATACAAGGAAATTCGGCAAGTCCAGCACTTGGGATGGAACAGGCCTCTGCAACAGTACAGGGTGGGGAGTGATGGGCTGTGGAGCAGCTTTGCAGGAAAGGATGTGGGGTCTTGTTGGACAGCACGTTGGCCATGAGCCAGCAGTGTGTCCTGGCAGCAAAGTCAGCCAAGAGCATCCCGGGTCATACCATTGGAAGCATAGCCAGTAGGCCAAAGAAGGTGTTTATTTATTTCTGCTCAGCTACATGAGGAATAGTGTGTCCAGTTTTGGGTCCCAAAATGCAAGGAAGATCTCAACAAACTGAAACAAGTTCAGTGGAAGCCACCAACTGGTCCAGGGGAAGGTGCAGCACTTGTCCTGTGAGGAGAGTCTGAGATAACCACCCTGGATTAGCTTGAAAAAGAGACATGTTAAAATACTTCATACAGAGCACAGCCTAGCATATAAATTACCAGCAAAAAAACCCCAAGGATGAACTAATACACTGTATAAGCAACTCTGCACCTTGGAAGAGGATGGAAAATATAATGAAACATACGTAATTGATGTTAGTTGCATTCAAAATGATACTGATGAGGCCAATGTGTGAATTTACATTTCTAGAGCAGGGTAGCACTCATGAAGGATTCATGTGCACCCCGCACAAATGCAGCTAAATTGCCACTTGGCAGTCCTACATAAACAGTGCAAGAAAGAATGTGCTAACAAGTAGCAACAACAAACAAAATAAATACGGAGCCAGCATAGCCAGGATCTGGTTAACAGTTCAACATGGGGAAATGCAAAGTCCTGCGCCTGGGGAGCAGCAGCCCCAGGCGCCTGTACGTGCAGGGGGCTGTCCCAGCAGCTTTGTGAGAAGAACCTGAGGATCCTGGTGGGCACCAAGGTGAACACGAGCCAGCAACGTGCCCTTGATGCAGAGAAGGATAACAGTATCCTGGGCTGCATGTTGCCAGCAAGTTGGAGTTGATTCTGCTCCTCTCCTCAGCACTGGTGAGGCTGAACCTGCTGAGCTCCCCAGTACAAGGGAGATACAAAGCTACTGGAGAGAGTTCAACAGAGGGTCACTAAGACATTAGGGAATTGGAGCACCTCTCCTGTGAAGAGGGGCTGGAGGAGATAGGGCTCTTCTGGCTGGAGAAGGCTTGGAAGAGGATCTCATCGATGTGTGTAAAAACCTGAAGGGAGGACCTAAAGAGGATGAAGCCAGGTGTTAAACCACAACAGTCTTTTCTGCAGTCATCCAACACTGACTCCACTTGTATAAAAGTTCCATAAGTCAGTTTTAACCTCAATTTATGGGCTGTTTCACTTTTTAATTAATTCTGTAGCAAACTGCAGCATTTTCATTGCCAGTATGCAGTAAATATTTTTATGCTAGATACCTAAAAACCATAATACCAGAAGTATAAAGCCCTCAGATTTGCTATATCTCTTCATAATTGTAGAGCAGGTCCTCTTGATGTTACTGTTCTTGTCAGGATTAAGGTTCAGGAACTGTTTCCATCTAATGAGAACACCTGCCATTCTGGCCTGCTTCTAGGGCAAAGAACTTGTAACTGGGTGCAGGGAAATAGTCAATGAACAACTGCTTTGTTTCATTTTGAAGATCTGATGATAGGATGGAGGAAAAGAAAGGAAATAGGCTGCTACTTGCTATAAACAAGAAGAAAAATTCCTAATACCAGCAGAGCTAGGCTGTGGCCAGAGCTCAGCAGGATGGAGACTGTGCAGCTGGTGGTTAGCGTGCCCAGGCTTCACCAACCTGACCCACACAGCTGTAGGACATACTTTGATTTTGTGAGGAAGCATTGATGCTAGGGGCCAGCTCTGAGCCCTCAAAGCATGATGGAACTTGCCGTGATTCTTCTGTAGTAACGTGTTGGACATCTGAAGAGCTCTGTCAGTAAGACTGAGAAGGATATGAGAAAGCCATGGACTGTTGTGGGTGCTCCAGACTATGAGGCTGCAAAGAGCCTGTTGGAAGAAATCAGATCACCTCCTTTCTCAGGGTATGCGCACACCCTTGAATGAAAAGCAATTCCCTGGGGAAATTTCTGGGCAATCCCTTCTTTCCTAAGGCAATTAATTTTCCTGATGGAGGGCAATAATCCATGCATTGTAGGAGGACCAGGGGATGCTGAGAGGAAACACCACTTGGAAGAAGGTGATCAGAGGCTGGAAACTGAGCCGGCTGCTACCTCCCACATTGGCTTGCTGTCATCTTTCAGTGTTTATTTCCCAGGCATGCCGCCAGCCTGGGGCGTGTGCTGCCAACAATGCAGCGCTGCGGGGCATGCTGTGCACAGTGCCCTCAGTCTGCCACTCCTGGGTGACACTGCCCACTTGCTGTGCTATGGGCCACCCCACTTGCTTCACCAGCCCCGAGCTGCCACATTAACCATGTCTCCTTAGCCCACATCTGCTGGATCATTGCTTCTCCGTGTGTCCCTGGCTGATCCTACTTCTGTGTAGCAAATTGTCTGACCCAGGCAACCTCTGCAGCTCTGGCCCGGAGCACTCTCTCCCACTCCCTTCTCCAGAGTTTATCCTCTCTGCAGCCTAGAGCAATTCTGAGAAAGCAAATGCAGGCATAGACTTTAAACAAAACTTCTTAATTCCAGATGGAACTTAATAAGGTTTGATGAAGTTAGTCAACGTACATGTTCTCCCCTCACTCCTACCAGCATCAGCCACGTACCAAACCTCGGTGTCAGGAGTTGTAAAACTGAATTGGAGTTCAGCAAGGCAAAAGGGCACCTTTCTGTTCTGGCTGATGTGGCAAGCAGCCTTCTCTGCAGACCCAGCATCTGTGCCCAGAAATCTGTGTGTCTGTGGAACTGAGGTGCAGCTACAGTGGTAGGAATTTCCTGTGCTAGGGTGCTTTTTCTAGGCCATGGTGACACACAGCCAGAGGATTGCCCATGGGAGTCAGAGCAGTCATCAGAAGTGTGAGCATTTGATGCTGCTTCCTTACTTCCAGGCTTTTTCCATTCAGAGTGAGATGAACACTCTCCTTCAGCTAGGCAGAGAAGAATAATTAGTGATGGAAAATTTAAGATAATAGCAAGGAAAGAGAGCAGGAGTAAAACAATAAGCACTTTCATTATCCTGCTGAGGAAATCTTGGTGTCTGTAGATAAATCCTGTCAGCAAAGGATACCTTGAAGCAAAAGACTGATGAGCATGTACTAGATAAACCACAAGATTTGGCAAGAGGGACTTGCAATAGGGACAGAGACCTCTGCAAAGCAAAAGTGGACAATCCTGAGAACAGTAGAGCAAATTCAGGGTCTTGTCTGGTGTCTAATCTAACAAAAATAATCCTAACATGGCACAGCTCAGGATTAAGGATGGAGGAACCCTCATCAGCAGGCCAGCCAGCTCCTGCTGGGCACCTTCACTTACCAAGTGCTGCCCTGCTTTGCCTTCGCTGAACTCTGGCAGTTTTGCTTGCACCTCAGTTGCAATCAGTTGTAATCAGTTGCAGCATGGTGATCTGGTTGTTCACAAGCAGACTCACGTTAATTTTACAGGACCAAAAGTTCTGTCTTGCCTAAATAAATAGAAGGCAAGTTTGCACTTAAAAATGCAAGAACCTCAGGTATCAGAAGAGAAATATATTTTTGAAGTGTTGACCTGAACATCCAGCACACTTGCCCTGGCCAGGGACTGCCCTTCAAAGAAAAGGCAAGGCCAGTAAAGTGACTGGACCAAGCTGGAATATATAGGTCCATGTATTTTTAATCTGGGCTAACTGAACATGACTAGAAATAGAGGGGAAAGAAATAAGGATACCACAGTGTAATCACTGTGGTGGAGGAAGAGCTCAGAAGGGGTTGGTTACTTGCTTTCTCCTTCAGTCCTTTGCTTTCCTCTGCCTGCTCCACTGCAGCTGAGCTGGGAAAAAGACCTAGAAGCTTTTCTGATTTTTTTGGAAGCTGAGCCATTTGGGTGGATGAAATAAGAACATCTATGATGCTCCTTTCTCCATTGTTCTGTACCTTGAATAAGCATCGACATCAAGGCTGAAACATCAACTTTCTGATTTGGTTGCAGGTTACCCACTTTGCATAGGTGTTAATAGTCATTCCTCCTGCCAGAAAAAGGACAGCCAGGCTCCAGGACAGCTTCAGGCAGGCACAACACGTGTAGTGACATTCAAAAGTACTCTGACATGTCCAAGCACCACCCAAGACTGTAGTATGCATTCTTGATCTTTCTTTTACTGAGTAACACAAAGCAACTGCTAGAACCGGTCCCTAGCCTACCCTCTTTTGCTTGTTTGTTTGTTCATTAAGTAACTTCCAATCATCCCAAGAGTCGAGAAGTTTGTTCTTGCAAGGAAGGTATAATTTTAAAATATTTTCCTTTGAAATGGATTTATTTGTGATCCAATCTGGTGCTCTGTTACTAATTTATGAATTGACATACTTTTGTCACCAGTAAACAGTATGGTCTTAAAATGACAGGGTCTGAAGGTTTTGAGAGGAAGCTGGACCAATTGCAGGAAATCAGTGCTTAGCATTTTCTGAAAACCAGGTCCCTCTTCAAGGTATTTCAAACTGAATACATAAAAGCAAAGAAACCCCAAATCATTAGTTACTTTTGAAAATTTTAGCCAGGGAACATTTTTTTTAGTGCTGGTTGTGGAATCATTAATTATCATTGCACAGAATGTAATAACAAAGCAGAACTCCCCAATGGATGAAAGCAAACCACTTCTCTTCTAGCTTTTCTTTTTTTTTTTTTTTACAGCAATAATAAAACATATTATTATGCACTTCCAACCATGAATGTTCTCCAAAGCAATTTGATATTAAACTCCAAATCATCTGACTGGATGAGTTTTTACAGATTGTTACAGCAGAGCAAGCCAAGAATGTTATTAGAGTGGCCTGAGGCACAGCGCTGTTTCACGGAAAATGAGGAACACTAAAACATTTAAAGCATCCCAAAATTCCTTTTCTCAAAGGGGATTTGTGGCACTGCTGAGATTAGAGCCATTCCTATTCAAGCAGCTATATTCCCAAGGAGACCTTCGTTTGTGCTTATTTATTCTGAAGGATCTTGCTTATTTCACCAGGGCAGAACAGTAACGTGAGCTGGTGGTTCTGTTCTCTGGACTTGTTTCGTTTTCCTTCCTTGCTTCAGCAGCAATGCATTTGCACATTTTTTCAGGCTACAGCAACAGAAGGAAGAGGTTGGGTTGAAGTCTAGTTAACACCACCCAGATGCATGCCGGGATTGTATTTTCAGTTGGTCCTCTGACACTGTATTGCAGGATTGGCAGACCATGTCTTCCATGATTCAACAAGGAAGACTGTCTTTCAGCACTTATAAGAGCACTTTTAATTTGCAGAAATCACCATTAGTTAGAGAGAGGTGAAGCAAAATTGTGTGTAAGTGACACCTGACATCAGCATCAACAGGGTTGCATTACACCAACCAAGGTTTTTTACCAAACAACCTACAAAATTGCTTAAAAATCTCTTTGTTCTCCAGCTCACTTGATTGTCAGCATAATTTGAGTATACATCGAAGCAGCTGCACAGTCCCCAAGAATGTCTGTGTAGGCTGTATTCTTCTGTGGCAGTGCCTACCAGGAGGTGGTTTGGGAGACATTCTGGCTGGTGGCTTCACTCCACTTGGAGATTTCCACGCTTGCAGCAAAGAAGTTTTGAACTTGTTCCGTGTTTTCAAAGAACTGAAGATCAGCAATGTAGGATTTAGGATTTAGATATTTTACTCTCATCAAAATCTGATGATAATCAGTAATGGTTGGTGTTAGTGGCTACTGAAGTGATTTCTGAAGGCTGCCAGCTGAACACTGCCAAGCACCTCTATAAGGCCAGCAGGACTATGGTGATCCCCAGGGAGCCCAGGCTGGCTGAGGAGGAGTGAAACAGGCTAGGTTGGAAATGAAGAAGGACAAAATTCAGGACAATAGACAAATTAAAGAAGTCGGGAAAGTTTTAGATGTGAATTTTAAACGTAGAAGGGAATTAGATTGTCTTAAATGTGCTATATTTTGAAAATATTTCATGATAGTTTGACTTTTTAAATGAGGGGAGACTTTTATCACATGTTCAGCTAACTAGATAGTAGCTAATAACCTTCTAAATTAGTTTTCTAAGCTTTGTCTCCTAGGTTAGAAGAGAATATATTTATTAGCCTACCTACCTTGCCATTGACACAAAGAGAGCATAGGTGTAGTTTAGGCGAGTTACCTGGTAATAGAGCTGGGTAAGACAGCTCCTGGATCTCCTGCCTCAGACACACACACACACACACACACACACACACAGACTCAGAGTGGTTTGGCAATGTCATCAGCAATGTACTGAGCACATCTGTCAAGCATAGTCCTCATCCCAAGCCTGCACAGCTGGGCAGTGATACACCTCCACTGAGGCCTGCCTTGCTCAAGGTAAGGCCAGGCACTGCTTCTTTCACCTGTGTCACCCTGTTCTGTTGGGGGGACAAAGAAAACAGTGAGCTTTGGGGCACTGTTGTTTCCCACAGGCATATCACATTGCTGGGGATCTTTTCCAGATGGCTTTTGGAGTTAAAATGCGTTGTTGGGATGGTCTTTGGTTAAGTCACCCAGGCTGCAAAATGGGAACAACAAAATGCATGTCTCATCAGCCCTTCACTTCACCAAGTATTTCCGAGAGTGCCACACTTCATTGCCAGCTACACAGTCCATTTTTGCATCTAGGATGGAGTCTGCAATGTCTATCAGGACCAACATGGACCCCAGGAATATACTCATAGACATGTCTGAGAAAGTAATCAGCAAGTTATGGTTGTTTTCAAGCCTCTTCTGAAGTGAGAGGAAGCCTGGCTCAAAGGCTGAAACCATGACCAGATTAAAGGAGATTTAAAGCACAGATTAAAAGGAGCCCTTATTAGAGAACACATTAGAAGAAGTAGGACAACCAGAACATTTTCTCAGGATGTGCTCAGAACCACACAGGAATTGTTTCAAAGAGCAGTGGCTCATGACTAAAAGAGACAGTTTAAAGTGTTTTTGGACATCCTGCGTCTCTCATCTTTACCACAGGTTTAGCCTTGCATGGGCAAACAGTCCAATTTCAGCACAAGGGGCGCCTCATTTATTACTAAATGATGCTATTTAAATGTTGGCAGTTTGAAGCAAGAGTGCCATGCTAGATTTTTATGCTCTTATGATCCCTCTTCACCCTTTTTGGGATGAAAGCCTGCACATATTGGCTGGGTGGGAGCACAGCTTATGGTCAAATCTTACTGGTTCCAATGCTTATTTACCTATGTGATTGTATTGTCTCCAGTCAGGCTATTTCCATTGACAAAGACCATTCTTGTTGCAAAGGAAGGTACTAGTAGGGGTTTTTGTTTGTAACTGACAAGTAGATGGCCTTTTAGCTAGCAATATCCCTAAAGTAAATGTAGCTGTATGACTAGAACAAGATTTACTTGAAGAAACTCAAACATTCACGTTGAACTTGCCTTAAAATTTAAATGTCAGAGCTTCCTATCTTTGAAATATCTAACTCCCACTGATTCCAGTGAAATAGATAATAATTACCCTTGAGGATTTGAACTTGAAGCATAACAGAAGGCAAAATATAACTCACAGAAATGCATAATAGAAAAATAATTATATTGTAAAAATAACTTGTAGTGCTGTTGCAGTGAATATTCTGCACTTGGATGTTTCTTTTAAAGAATTTACAAGATTTATAAATCTGATTCTACAATGTTTTAGAACTCAAATCGGAGACAGACTATGGTTTTTTTCATTGCCACAAACACATGAATTTAGTTTAAAATGGTTCAGCCTACAAGAATGAGTATGATTTTCTTGACAGGCTCTATTTCTCCTGTATGTATTTGATAATGTAAGCTACAGAATCACTCGGTTGTTCTTGTTAAAGACAATACCTCTGCAAAATTCTAAAAGTAAGCTCTCAAATCAGTGTGTTAGAGAAAACAAGCTGTATTGATTGTTATACGAGCAAGATATGCATTAAGCTTTGATGTTAGCTACCACCTGTGGGAAACATGAAAAGAAATTGGCAACAGCCAGCATATAACTTTGTGTGACAGGAAATGTAAGATATGAGGCTAGTCCCAAAATCTAGGTGATTTTGGTCCAGAAGTCATTTTTAGATTTTCATTTTTGGGCACAAACCACTGTAATTATAAACAGGCAGTTTGTACCTGCAGACAAACACTGAACTGTCTGGTCGCCCAAATGATACTTAACACTTCTGGTGTGCTTTTGAGTGAGATGCCTGTGGATGTACTGAATCTGGATATGCTTACCTTGGGTTTAGTAGAACTTAACAGGTTTTCAGGAACCTTGTGGTATCACTTTGTGAAATTAAAACATTTCAGGTAGCTTTGCACTCTTCATCATCTATATGTTATCACTTATCAACCAACTGAAGGCTCTATATTTTAATCCTTGGAAAGACTGCCACACCTTATATTCCTCAGAACCTCCCTAGGCCACACAGGTAAAATCTGGATGGTAAATCTGAGCTTCCCATTCAGAGCTGGACCCGAGTCCATCATTCCCTGGGCTTGGCCTATGCTTTTTCAGTGAAAATTACTGTAGTGCCATCTAGTGCTACTCTGCTGATCTTTGTATTTGCTGTATAGTTTCCAAGGACATTGCTCTGGATTCAGTACTTCTATCTCTAAACACTCTGAAACCTTGAAAATGCAATTACCTTTCTTGGCAACACTCCCCATTTTCTCTCAGGCAAGTCATAATATAGATTACATACAATTTCTATAACAGACTTTGCAGCAATGCATTAAAATTGGCTTTGAGCAGTGTGACAGTGTGGAGTGGGGAAGGAACTGGAGATTATCTTGCGAAGAGCATGTGTTCCCATATCTTCAAAATGTGCAACTTTTAAAAATAGGAATGCAGAAATTGCTCTGGAAAGCATGCCTATAGAAGGGAAGGAATCCTTGCTTGCAAAGATGATTTTGAAGCATCAAGCCCAGCCCAGCTGGTGAACAAACTATTCTTTTCCCTGTGTATATGGGGTGTGATCTCTGTTGAAAAACCCACAGGTATTGTCATACCCTAGGAGATGAAAAAGACTTCCAAGACTTCCTGTGCAATTCTGTTCACTAAAATGTACCTGGTTCATGCAGCAATTCTCCCTGTTGACCCATCCAGGTCTCCTGCATTCCCAGACTGGGAGGACTAGAGGATTTTGGTATGGATATGGGACAGCTGTCCTAACTGTAGTTGAAAACCAGTTACCCAAAAGGCAGCATCTGGCTGTCTGCAGCCTGAAGCAGTGTGCTTTGCCTTGAGACACCTAATGCCATATTTTTTAACTGTTTTTAAACTATTCCTACAAAGACAGTCCTAGTGAGAAACCAATTGGAAACAAGCACTTGGGGGCTTGTGAAGTTCCTGCTGGGTTCCTGTCTACATCTGCAGAAGTTTTTGAATCTGACCTCAAGACACCTTGTGGTCAAGTAAGCGTGCTTTGCTAACTGTGACAGTGATTTTGTGAGCTGTGGTACAATGTGACCTGTGGCCTGCATGATTAAAAAAGTAGCTGCTGTTGCCAGATGTTCCACGTGTCTCCCCAGACCTCTTATTTAAAGCGCTGGCAGCAGCTACCCACAAGCAGTCCAGCACCCAGTGGGCCAAATGACTATTTCTGTTTTCTTGAAGAGCTATAATGTCAACACATTTATCTGAAGTAGTTTGAGGCCATGCCCATGATAGCAACTAGGGGGTAAATAATTTCAGATTTGTAACAGGTTCCACTTAAATCAGTAAAGTCTATCCTATGATTTTTTTCATCTCACAATCATTATATAGTTCAAGAACTATATTGGGCTTGCTCTTGAAAAGTCCTACTGACACTCCCAGCATCCGCCTTTTCATCACACCTCCAATATGGATCTAAAATTAGACTCTGTTCCTGAAATGAATATATTGCTCTTCAATACACAAGCTGCAAATTGAACAATAAATTCTTATCCTAGCATGGAATTAACTTGAGGTAAGATAGGAAGTTTTACATTTTGCCACATCTAAGATAATAAAGTAAATAATAGAAATTGTTTTCCATGCTGTCAGCTTGAAACTTACAGCAATTTACTGGCTAACAGAGCAAACTTTGCCTGATAGGAGCACTATAGGTAAGATAGTAAAATAGGTAAGAGAGGGAAGCTTAAAAAACTCTAAATTAATATTTACAATAATTTAACCCAACATACAAATCTAGAAGCATTATTGCTATTTTTTTTTAAACTTAGGAATAGGCACGAACTTCCAAATACTTGATATAAATGTCTAGACCTTATTTTGTTTGAGTGAATTCATGTCTATTTAATAAGCAGAATGGTGCCAGCAATTTTGTAGAGAGCTCCACATGGTTTTTTCCTCTGGAATGTCTCCAGGCAAGTCACACTCTTAAAAAAAAAATATTTGGCCCTCATCCTGCAAAGCCTTGTGTATATGTCAAGTTTTACATGCTGTGAAGAGCCTCATTGATTTAGAGACTGTATTTAGAAATAGAGTTGGTCACAAAGTAAAATGTTAAGCCTCTGCACAAATTTCACTAGGTTCAGAACTTTTGTTTGAAATGTATATGTTCTCAAGCTTCCTTTTGAAGGAGCCCCTACTGTCCATTGCTCCTTTTTTGTGTATCCAACACTTTCTGTAGCTGTTCTAGTATTACTCCAGCCTGAATTTGCTGGAACGTTTCACAAGATGCTGCAAGCTGTGGAAGAGGAAACTGCAAGTAGGAAACTTACCCAGTCTATATTTTTCACAGATCAAGAGTGCAATATATGATCCTTTGAGCAGTATTAATATATTCTGCAAGTTAGTGACAGATAGAAATTGATCCAAAAAAGTGTCTAAAATCCACTCAGCAGGATGCCCCCCACTCCCCACCACGAATGCCAATAACTTTCATTTTTAAAAAAAGTTTCTAGTGCTGTTCCTGAAAAAAATTCAAATGTGACTTGAGAATGACACAGTACAGTACCATCTTCCTGAGTTCACAGGAGATTATTCCAGAGTCTCTGCTGCTGCCCAACACCTTCTCAAATTGCAAAAGGGTGAAAAAACCTGATGTGAGAAGACACTTTTCAGATTTTGCCATGTAAGTCCTACAGAACGACAGCAAACCTAACATCTTCCTGAAAGTCTTTGAGGTGACAGTATAAGCTATTTCAGAGGTGTTCACTGTCTATCTTGGATCATGCTCAAGTTAGAAAACTGAAAGCAGTGATTTATAATTACCATCTGACTGCCATCCATTTGGAACATATCACAGGAACTGTGGGAAAGACTGATACAGTTTAATTTAGGGACATTCTTACTGACTTTTACTTTCCGTTCTATGTTAGCTCTGATAAGAGTTTCAATTTTAAGACTGTGCTAAATATGTCTTAGCAGTAAAATATACCAAGAGTGTGAATGAACTATCTAAATTTTACCGTTTGTTGAAGGTCAGGATTACATTCCCCTTTTATCTAGAAAACATTTCACACATTTTGTGAGCACAGTATTAAACAAAATTGAGCTGATTGACAGTGGCACAGCTAAAGACAGTACACAACCGTCTCATTAATTTAAAATGTCAGATAGATGTTCTGCTCTGGTATCCTTCAAACAGGATAAGAGATTTAGAGATAACAGGTGTAGATGAGTTTTCCACTGTCAAGCAATAAATATAACTTAAGAAACAATATAGAAACAGAAGGCTTTAAATACAAGTACGTACTTCCCCTAGGAGTTGTACAGAGGAACCAACACATGTGACTTCTGAAGATTCAGTGACATCTGGCTTCACATTTTTCCCACATACGATGTGATATTTGTCATATAAAGTTCTCCTCTCTAATACTGTTCTGACTGCAAAACCTTTAACTGGACTTGATTTCTGTCTGAAGGACTTTTTCTTGTCTCCTTTCTTTTGCATGTTTTGTTTTGTCGGTGGGTTGATTGGTTTCTTTTTCTCTTTTTAATTTTTTTATTACTCTTTTCTGCTTTTACCTGTGGGACAGAACTGGTCTAATTTGTCCCTTCTTTCATGGATGATCCTGAACACGGTACCAAGCAACAGAACAGGGAACCAATCACTGCTCCAAAACAAGACCTTTCCAGAGACCTGTGTGATAAATGATTCCTCCACTCAACCTGATAAAGGAAGATAACTAACCATCTACTTCTATATTAAGCATGTATTTATTATGTAAGAGTCACATAATGGGTGTGTGCACATGAACATGAAGGGAGAGGTCAAAACACTCTGTTCTAGAAGCTATTGGTGTTGGGTGTTAGAGGTTGATGCAGCAAGACATGGAGGCTTAAGAAGGTGAAGAAAGGAAGAAGCAACTGTGTAGGAAGAAAGCTGGAGAGAGGAGGGTGGGAGTGAAAACCAGGATGCACAGGAAGAGTGAAAAGTGGGTGAATTAACTAAAAGAGAAGCAGCAAACAACAGCAATGGGCTGGCAAATGGAGGCTGATGCAGAAATAGCAGAAGCTGATTTTTGGAGTTCAAGATGTGTTTGGGTCCAGAAGGACAAGGCCCTTCCCAGCTGTTGCTGTGCATCGCTAGACAATGGCAGAAAAGAAGGCATTTGAGGGCTATGGCTTTTACTCCCTGATCTCAGCCTTAAATGGATGCTTTAAGGAAGAATAAGATTTTAAAATGCTGAGGGAGAGAGAAAGAAACAACAAGGGAAGGTGAGATGGGAGTCAAGCCTCAATGTGACTTGTGATTTTATTTCAGGCTGCTTGCCAACGTGTTTTATTTATTTTTCTGGTTACTATTGGATAATGTAGAAATGCGTGTCAAGTTGTGACCTGTCAAAGGTGTTCAGAAGGCTTTCAGTCCTTAGCAGGGAAAAGGTTCTGCCACTCCCCAGGTTAAATATTTAATATGGCCAAGGGCTGTCTTTGAGTGCAGTGGAGAATCCAGCTGGAGCAGTTCGGGGTAGAGGTGGTCTCTGATAAAGATACTGGATAAAAGTGAAAGCAAACTGGAAACTGAGCTGAACAGAAGCCTGTACGTGTGAATGTCACCTGTAGCCTAACATCACAGTGAAATAAAATACATCTATAATGAACTCTTCCAGCCTTAAGAAAGATTTGGACACCTTGATGCCCTCGAGTATGGCACATCAGTGCCTGGGATCCTCTTCCCAGCTGCTGCTGCTCTCCCAGTGGGAGGGAGGCTGTCTGATCTGCACTGAGACCTTGACTTGTAGTTGTGATGGCAGCAGGGAGCCCATTTCAAACTGTCTCGCCTCAGATATCTTCTTTATCCTTAACCCAAGCACCTTTAAGAGTGAAGAGGAAATTGGTGAATGCACGCTGGATCCTGTCACTGAGCTTCAGGGCTCAGGTGCAAAGGAGCTGCAGCATCCATCTCCCTGAGGCACGGGGTCCTCCATCAGCCTCCACTGCTAGGGCAGGCGACGTCAGAGTCAGTACTGTAAAGCCAGCCTATGGAGCAAAGGAAGGATGGAGAGAGTTATTTCACCTGTTCTCTGTTCCCTGTTGTCAAGTAATAGTGCATGGGCAAGTTGTTTTCAGAACTCACTACAGATTATCTGGTATTTCATAGGAGTTGCTGGTTTTGCTTTCAAAAGAATTGACAGGTTGCAGGATTGTCAGCTCTGGAGCCAATCTCTTGCAAAGCTATCCCATTTCACATTGCTGACTAACACACCCGTCTCTCAGTGGCACTGTTTCTTATCCCTTCTGTTAATATTCAGATTGATTTTCATTCTTTATTACCATTTCTTTAGTTTTACACAGTTCACTGCTGTAACTCCAAATAATCTCCATCTGGAATATCACTTTGGCTCTCTTTTTTCATATTACTGGGAACTCATTTAGTTTTGTCAGTGTTTCAGTTTAACTCTGCCTTCTTTTTTTCTTTTTCTTTTCAGTTTTGGTAGGTTGTTAGCTGAGTTTCTTGGTGGATTGCATTAGCTTTTCATCCTGGTTTAAAGGTACCAAATGCTCAAAGTTAACAGATTGTGTCACAGCAGAGATGTCATAACTTTTTCAAAAAACAGGAATAGTGCTTGTAATGGATTTTCCTTTTTCGTCCTCCCAATACTTGCTGTATATTTGTGATGGACACTATCAAGATAGCAAGTTTAGATATGAACTTTCACAGCTCTTCAATTGTGTTCCAAATCTCTGTAACTCCTTTGTGGTAGTGGAATGCCTTTCCTCCCGCTCCAATATTTATGCAGTTTCACATCTCAATAAGTTTAAATATTATTTTTATTTAATAGTGATAATGTGGACTTCTATATAACTTTACTTGTCTTTCCATAAGATCCGTTTCTTTCTATTATTCTTTTCCCTTACAAATGTAAGAGGTATCTTAGAACAGACTTGCTTCTTTATCAAGTGTTCAGTTCAAATCAGCTAAAGGCTCCTCTTTATGATTTCTGCACATGCAGAGCAGAAAGCAATGAACTGATTCAGGACCAGGCTCTGTCCTCTTTTTCACAGCAGATCCAGAGATCTCTGCTGACTGCTCTGGAGTTGTGGTGCCTTAGCTCACGTGAGAACAAAATTTCTGCTTTAATGTGTAGCCAGCAGCACAGTTCTCTTATTGTCAGGAAGATGTTAATTCCTATTGGTGCTTAAGCTTTGTTTGCAGAATGGTTACAAAGTGGTCAGATCTTCTTAAAGCGTGCTCTGAAATCACATTGATAAATTAAGGTGTTTTACAAAGTGCTGCAGAAATTCATTACACCATAAAATAAAGACAATTGATTTTTTAAATTTTCCTTTCAAATTTGAATGCATTTGAAATCTCTTTGATTGTGTTGGCCATCCTTTCCCACAGTATAGAATTATTATTGAAGCAAGTTGATACCTGCTGGTGCAGCAACCAAATTCTCTCTGATATGAGGGATTATCTGTAGATCTCTCTTAACCTTCTTCCCCTTCCTTGGACCTAAAATTTGGCAGATTCATAATCTTCTCAGGAGGCTTTCTGTAATATGGCTGAAATGCATGTTTTACAATGAAGTGGGCCAAGAAATGGACACAGAAATTATTCTTTTTATTTTCTATTCATTGAGCACTGCTGTGTGATTTGAGATTCTCTGGCTCAAAAAAAAAAACATCCACTTGGTTTGCTGATGTGACTTCTGTGATCTGCAGTAAATATTGTCAGAATTGAAAAGTTTGAAAAGGAGTTTTCACTCTCTGAGTTTTCAGTAGTCTTATCCAACTCTGT
The DNA here is from genome assembly GCA_013397115.1 of Edolisoma coerulescens. Lineage (NCBI taxonomy): Eukaryota > Metazoa > Chordata > Aves > Passeriformes > Campephagidae > Edolisoma > Edolisoma coerulescens. The sequence continues at coordinate 975,241 of VWZW01004301.1, read as the reverse complement.
AGATTTCATTCTAGGCTTCTGCATGTAATTAAAGAAGTAAAGAATAAGTAGAGCTTCCCTTCAGTAAGAGGGACACTGACAGAATCCTTCCCCCCCACTCCACACAGGCAAACTCCCTTCTTTTGTGGGGCCAAAGCTCTTGGGTTTACCTTAAAGGTTTCAGGGAAACTGGAGAAGGCTGGCCCTTGGCATTTGCCATTTCAAAAGCCAGGCTGGGTATCTTTCTACTGGAAGTGGTGGGCTTGATTAGTGAAATCCAGCTGCCTCTGCCATGCCAGAATAAGACAAGATGATCTGCAATGACTCTTTCTGGCTGCAGGGCTTATGAATAAATGAAGTGATTAAGAGACATACAGAAAAAGCCCATGTTCTTGAGGAGTCCTAGCAGTAAATATGTTCATATGCACAAGAAGAAGAGTTAGAGAGGCTTAAAGGACCTTCAAATTATTATTTCCCAAGACCTGCAAACTTTGCTTTCTGCTTTTTTTTAAGGTAAAGGTTTTCCATAGAATTCATCTGTAATTTGAACACATCCGGCACCTTTTTTTATTTTTGTGCAGTAATTACCTTCTGCTCCTGACAGAGCAGTATTGACACAGCACTGTAACAGCACTGACACTGTGGCTGCAGGATTCCCATGTGCCACTCATTCTGTCACAACACATTTTTCTACCCCTGGGATGTTTTTCAACTCTTATTGACTGCTCTCATCTACAGTGGAGAGACACTAAAAAACAGTAGGAGGTTCTGCTATGATATGTTTGCTTGCTAGAAAGACTTATTCCATTTGTTGAGATATTTACAAAAACTACTTAAATTTGGTTTAAAAAGCATAGGAGTTGCATTATTGTTTTTAAGAGTTGCAATGATTTAAAGAAAGTATCTTTTTATAGCTCCTAGGCTCTGAAGGAGCATAAGTTTTCCATAAAATAATGCTTTATTTTTCAAAAAGAGTTGGTTTTACTCCACATGCCAAAAGCTAAGACATTTGAGAATGTGAAAATCTTTTTCTATTTTCATTGGAAAAGAATTCCCATTTCTGATGATATATGATCTCACAGCTTTGTAAGGTGATATTAGCCTCTACTACTGCTAACATTTATTTTGGAGAAAAAGTCAGCAGGGAAGACTGTGGGGCTTAGCAAGGGAGTAGAGACCATTGTAACTACATTAATTGTCCTGGCACTTCTAATACTTCTTCAAATAAATTTATCTTAGTGTTACAAATCCATTACAGTTAAATGCCAGTCAGCTTTACAGTGTTGTACGTGGTTTTTAGGATTTAGAATGACATCATATGAAATTGTTTTTCAGACCACTGTATTTTTTTGAAATAAAGCTCATTGTTAAGATAATTACTTGCCTTGTCTCTCCTTAGAGATTCGCCCTTTTTTTGTAACAATGCTACCTCCACACCTTTCAGACAAGGGCCATGCATGGGGCTGGGCACCTCAGCTGCAGCCCCAACCTTGTCTAAAAGTTAGTGTGAAAAAAAGGAAAATTCTGGAATGAATTGAAAACAATTAAATGGAAGGAATGAACTGAAATGCAGTGAAATGAACAGAAACTTATTGAAATGATACTCACAGAAATCTCGAGATTTAATTTCCTTTCATACAAATAAAGAATTTTCATAAAAGGAAATGAAATAAGAAATCAAGGAATGACGTGAAATAAAAAGAGAGGAAAGGAAATAGAATGTAATTAAATGAAATTGAAAAAAAGAAAATTCTGAAATGAAGTGAAAGCAATTAAACTCAATGGAATGAACTGAAGTGCAGTGAAATGACCTGAACCTTAATGGAATTATACTCATGAAAATCTCGAGATTTCATTTCATGAAAGGAAATGAAACGAGAAATCAAGGAATGAAATGAAATTAAAAGACAGGAAAGGAAATGGAATGAAATGGAATGAAACTGAAAAAAAAGAAAATTCTTAGGAGAAGTTATATTATTGAAATGGAATGGAATGATGTGTATTGCAGTGAAATGAACCAAAACTTAATGAAAGGATACTCATGGAAATCTCGAGATTTCATTTCCTTTCATGAAATGAAAATTCATCATGAAACGAAAATTCTTCATGAAACGAGAAATCAAGGAATGAAGTGAAATGAAATGAAATGAAATGAAATGAAATGAAATGAAATGAAATTGAAATAAAAGAAAATTCTGAAATTACTTACGGGTGTTCTAAGCCCCTTTGCAGCAGCAGCTGGAGCCTGCTTGGCGTGTAAGAAGACAACAGATGCTTCTGATTAGTCAGCTGAACCTCAGTGGTTCTGCACCCTGTGCTTCAGGAAGGAGTTCTTTCCTCAAAATATTTGATGGAATTCGCCTGAATCTGAACTATTAAAGCTGGAAAGTTACTCCTGAACTTTGAATACATCCCTCTCGGTCCCAGTTCTTTGCCAGCTGTAATCTTGTTGAGTGGTCAACTTGAAATAAAGGGCATCAAATGTAACATTCAGCTACAATCAACCTTATGTAATTATTCTGTATTATTTTTTACACTCATGAACATTCAGGTTGCCTGTACAGTGCACATACCTATCCTAAAGTGTTAAATTTCCTGAATGCAAACACTAAGCAAACAATCTGGGGGTATGAGGGGTGTGGGGAGTGCTACAGACATCTGTGGTTGTGATAAAAGGAGTTAAGTACTTTGCTCTGTCTTCAGTTTCCTGATGACAGGAGTGGAAAACAATTACCATTTTTCCAATTGAATCCTAAGTTTATTGTCTTGGGAACATTCCTTGCAGATGACAGAAAGAGAAGAAACTATCCTACCAGATGTACTTCCAGCTATTCCATTACTTATCTCTACGGCCACTTCGAAGTCTGTTTATTTGGTTTATTAAATATTACAGCTTAGTGTTTAAAATACCATACAGCAGGACTGGTAGAACTGCTATGTTATCCTCCTTTGTTCAGCTCTGATCTGACAAGGTCATTGTTTAATGAGTGTAGCACATATAATCTTCAAGACACAACGAGGCAATAAACTGTTCTCTTTTTCCTATCAGCTGTAAAATCTGCGGGATGACTGACAATTATAAACACCTCAGGAGGTGAGGTATGAGATTCCTTTTAATACTGGATTCTGATATATACACTCTGTGTTGGAGGCATGGTCTCTCTAGCAAAGAGCTGTGTTAAGCAAATAAACTGGAACATATGAAATGCTCCATTCTTAAGGCTCCATTGCATCTTCCTGTTACTAATGGACACTCAACATTAGTAACTTCTCCCCCTGCCCCTCTATTCTGTTTCTGCATCAGACAGAAAAAGCCAATTTTTGTCTTTCAGACTTCTGGGCAGCTGGCAAACTTCTTAAGCACTTTACAATAAAGTATAAACTGTCCCTGTACTTCCTACATGGCACACACAGCTCAGTGAGGAATGTATCTTTCACAGGACCTTACATTCTATATTGGTCTGTGCTTTAAAAATACACGTGATACAAACATTTAAATAGGTTATCTGCATTTAGTTTCTACTGTCTCTTTACTGAGATGAAGCAATACAGTGATCAAACCCCATGCCATGATCCATGTATGATACAAAACAGAGTACAAGTGCACACTTCTGAATTAGCTCAGATTACCTTTGTTCTGATGAGAATGAGTGCATTGATCCGAGACCCAAGTGAGAAATGGATGGACAAAGGCAGCAGGGTCATTGTCCAGGACAGGTACTCACAGGTTGGTAGTCAGGCACAAGGGGCTTCCTGCCACCACTGCAATTTGCACATCCAGAGGCAGCCTAGGCATGGCAGCTCTAGGGGGAAAAAAAAAAAAAGGTAGGCATATTGTTAAATTGTTGGGAGAGGTCATGTACAGCTGTCACTCCATCTGAGCAAAGTAAATACAGGTTTTCCTGAATTTTGACAGCATTAACAAGACTAGAGATCTATAGCTAGAAGGGATTTCCTGGTATCATTTACTCTGTTCTCCAGCATCAGCACAGAATAATGCCTATCGCGCTATTCCTGACAGATGCTTATTTTTTAACAGCTGCCAGTTAAGGTGATTCTGAAATGATCACAAGCAGCATTCCCTCATGCTACTTCATTGCCCTTCTAACCTGACATTTTTTCTAATTGCTCATCCAAATCTCTCTGGTTACAAACTAAGGTAATTATTTCTTATCTTTGCATCTGCAGTGGTACAAAGCCAGTTGAATCAGCTTCATGACAACTGAAAACATACTCAGCAGATTCCTATAATTTCCCTTTTCTCAGTTTCCTCTTTTTTTTTTCACACTAAATTCCTTCTATTCTTCCTCAGAGCTCAGGGTTTCTGAACTGCCTGTCAACTTTTCACCCAGCTCTCTCCAGTTTTTCATTCTTTTAAGAACACAGTGCCCAAAATGGGACTCTCTATTCTGGCTGTGGAAGAAAAACACAGTGCCAAACAGACCCCAAAAATTATCTTCTTTGGCTTATGTGTGGTCCTGTTATTAAAACTTCCCAGAACATTGCTGGTTTTGCAATCCTGCCTCATCAGTGACTCATGTTCAGCTTGTGACCCACATAAGCCAGGGTGCTTTGTTGCAGAGAGGGCTGTGGCGGAGCCCTGCTTAAGGGTCTTGAGCTGACTCTGAGAGACAGAAGAGGGTGGATCACGGGGCAGATCACGTCATGTTGGGACAGCTGTGAGGGAAGAGGGCCTCAGGGCCTGTATCCACCAGCCACAACCAAACTAGACACAGCTCAAGGATAATGCTGTCAAATAGTTTGCACAGGGACCTGGGTGCAATCAGTCCCAGAGAAAGGCTTGTTCCTGCCACTGGTTTTATGAGTAGATCCTTGCATTCATCAGATCATTTAATATAATAAAAATGGACTGAAACAAAAGTAAATGGAGTCCATGGGCACAGGGCAGTGGGGAACAGAGATGTCAAGCACATGCAGGTCAGTTTACAGGTCATGGGGCTCAAGACTGTCATGCCTATTCCTTTCGCCCTCAGTGTGCTGAAGAAAGACCGGAGGAGGGAGGTCACACCACTAACGGTGTGCTTTTCTTCTGGGCTTCTCGCCTTGCTTCCACCTCCAAATCAGTAGAGGGTTCATCCCACCTAACATCTCAAACTGGTGTCATGTGTGAGCCCCTTTTGGGAAAGGGAAAAGTCTGGGAAAAGAAGAACTACCTTTTGAGCCCCGGATTCACCCCATTCCGAAATAAATGTCTTAGAGATGAGGTATGAATCATCTCCTGAATGCACTGCCTCTTTCCGTTGATCAGCGAGGGACTGACTAGGTCAGCCCTAGCCCAGGTGTAAAATTATTTGACAGCTATGGAAAGGCAATCAGAATTATTTCCTTAATGATGGGCCAGAGTCTCTAGTCAAGCTGATTACTTTTCCAGAAAAGCACTCATAATCTGTTCCATGCATAAAAAAATTCACTGTATGTATGAGAATCCATAAAGTTTAGTTTAAACGCTGAATATGCTCTCTGTTCTCTGACTTCCATACATCCTCTGCCCCTAGCTCTAGTTATCTATAGCAGATTGTCTTTTCCCAGCCATTCCTGGCAATACCTCAATAACCAGCAGCTGAGTCACATTCATGGAGTCACAAGAACAAGACAAAGCTATCAGTTAAAAACTCTGTCTCCTCTCCCTGGCTTTCACTGGCCTGGCATAAACTGACAAAGGGATGTAATTTTTTTTTGCCTGCCCACATTTCTTGCAGCACGTAGAAGGAAGTGCAATTTGCTGTCACAGCAATTTTTCCCTTTCACACTTGGCGAGCCACACTGTACATTTCACACAGATCTTTTCACTCAGCTGCTGCAAGTAATGGCCCCGAGGTACCAGAAATCAGAAACTGTGCTGTCTCAGCTTCGTTAGAAGCCATAGAATTCTATGCTAAAACAATACACGCTTTACTCACCTTACTATAACAAATACTTTGGTAGCAAACTCATGAAATGCAGGCTATTGACAGAAAGGTTTTGCTGGTACATTTTTGCAGAGTAGCACATGTACTAATACATACATTTATATGTACCTTTGGTTCTGTTTCTGCCAAACTTCGTGCAAGAACTGGAAGGTAAACGTCAATCCCTAGAAAGAGGGATAATGAGCAGCTAAATCTGGAATGCAAAGGGCTGCTGTTATGGTTGGGTCAGAAGCTGCAGAACAGCTCTAACCTAGAGCAAAAGCAGAAGATCATTTTCTCCATCCAGGCTGTGCTTGAAGATTTATCTAACACCATACTTACCTCCATGAAGAGTACTGTGCATTTGCCACTAGTGGGCACACAAATGTCGTTTTCTGACACTGAGTCGATCTACTAGTTCCAGTGTAACATCATGGGAGAGACAAGGGACTGGAAATCACAAGCACAGAAAGTCTTTTCTGTATCCTGATCTGCTCTATGCATATTTTGTAACTGGAAAAACACAGTTGTGTGAAATTAATTATGTGATGGTTCAGAGCACCGTTAGCTTTTATTTTGGCTGAAAGCTCTTTGCAGTGATGTGCTGTACTCAGTCTGCGTTTTCAAACACTAGATGGTGCCAAGGGTTCACACACAAAGAAAAGCGACAAAAATATTCCATTTACCAGCAATACTGGTGTAGTTTGACCTTTCTGTTGTTCTGCGGATTAGTTCAAAATCTCTTCTTAGGAATGTATCGTTACCAAGGAAGTGACAGTGAAAAAAATTCTGTACAAGAGGGTACTAAGCCAAGTAACCCAAGTCACAGCTAAATTATTGTTGGAGTCCCCAGAGAGAGCAGCAATTCAGACATGAAGTTTCAATACAGGGACATTATCAGCATGGATCTAATGTTTTCTTGGATCGAAAATTTTATATTTGCTTACCAGTCTCACTATACAACCAAACTCTCAGGAACAAGAAACAAATTACCCCAACTTTAAATCAGAAATGCGTAATATCCACTGCATATTGCTTTACAGCAATACTTGGGGAAAAATCTGTAGCCATTTTTCAAGCCAGTATCATACTTTCTTGAGGCAATTTGTATGAAACTATTATCTGTGAGATTATGATACTGATAGTTTGCAGGAAGACCGTTATTAAATTAATAGCAAGAAAGTTCAAAAAGAGAAGGAATATTTGATACCTCATTAGCATTTCTGTTCTAATACTCTATTGTTTCAAGTTATTGACACTGTTCAATTTTCCCAGTCCGGATTTTCCTGTTTGTACTCAGCCAGAGTTCTGGGGAAGAGGAATGTCTGTCAGCCAAGGGTATGCAAGAGTGTGGAGTTATCTGAGTCTTGGGGAAAGTGACCAGTTCATGCAGTTATCTGTCAGTACAGGTGCTAGATCCTGATCCTGCATTCAGAAGGATTCTCCTAAGGAGGCTCTCATAGATATCAATGTAGCTGGACAGAGAGTCTACCTTCTCAGTGGAGAAAAGCACCATTTCTTGAAGCCTTCTGATCCAAGTCTCTAGGAAGGATCCTTGGATCCACACTTGATGTAAAATTGTTCCCTGAAACCAGGCTGTGATGCCTCCCCAGCGCTGTCTCTGTGTGTTTTGTGGCAGTACCATGTATGTAAATAAGGAAAGTTCCTCCTCGATGACCGGCCTGCAGGACCACAGGTGCCTCTCACCAGAGGGCTGACCCAGCCCACAGGACACAGGAGCAGTGTGCTGCAGCCCAGCACAAAGCAGGCTGAGCAAACAGAAGGCACCTTGTCTCTGTTGTTTGTACATCTTGCATTTACCAGAACTCGGCTGCCTCAACAAACTTGTGTACAGAAGCTGTGGTGGGGACAGACAAACATTCCAAAGGGCAAACAACAGTGTATCTCTGCCTAATGGATGATGATGTTTGGAGATACGACAAAGTCTAAGGAGCTGTGAAGAATGAAGACAGCTCAATCATACAGAATGATCTGGGTGGTATTGTCAACTGGACACAGAAGACATAATCAAACAAAGTTTTACATCTAGGATGAAAGCATATCCCTCGTATTCAGACAACAAGTGAAGGCTGGGAGACCTCTCGTGAAAATGTGACATTGGAAAGGATTTGGCAATGAGTAAGGTGGATTGTCTGCTGAGCATTCAGCCTCTGCTCTGATTCTGCAGCCAAGAGCACTAATGCAATCCTTAAACGTACTTATAAATCAAAAGTGAAGGGGCCCATTTGACATTTGTGTGATTGATCTCCACTAATGTCAGTGCGGAGACACTGAGAAAGTTTAGAGTAGACTCACAGTTGCCATTAAAAATTGGAAAGCAGTTTGCAGTGAAATATTTCAGGAATTTGTTTTGCTTTGCTTATGAAACATACATAAGTCTATGGTTCCCTGTGCAGTTTCTCTGGAGATTAGTTCACTTCACATGCCCACCGGGTGCACTGTGTCATTTCTAATACGTGTGTGTGTACATCAGCTAGTTAGGGTGAGGTTGTTTCAATCTCGACTCAGTCGCATTTTGCAAAGTTAGGTTAAATGCTCTTAAAAGAAGAGAGGCCCAATGACAGGAGATGAATCTATTATCCATTCATTTGGGATCTAATATAAGAAATAAGGACTTTGTTTAAAAACTCAATTCTGAGAACTAGCCACTGCAAGTTTCATGCCATGCCTGTCTGTGCAACTGATTGCTGCAAAACCATTCCCCCAAATCCAGGGAAGTCCTGAGTACACAGGCAAGTACTACTGACACAGGATTACAGTTCACATGTTCAGGGGATGAGTACAAGCTGGAGAGTACCACTGCATTTGTGGGCCAAATGCAGCCTTGTTGCCCGGATGTTGAGCAGTCCTGCCTTTAAGCACTCCTTCACAGCCAGAGTCTTGTTTCCTGACATTGTCCTTGTAGATCATCTGTCAAAGACCGAATAGCTTCAAAAGACTAACTTCAATTTCTAGGTGTCCTTGCAAAACCACCTACACAGCATCAACTCAAGCCCAGAGGCAGGAGTCTTCAAACTAAATGATACTGCAGAAAAATGAGCTGCAATGCTCAATAAGCAAAACTTTCCCAGTAGCAAGCAAAACATCAAATAAATGCTTTTTATTTATCCTTTTTAATGGGAGATGAGAGGAAAGAAAATAAAAAACAGCAACAGATCCACTAGATATACTTGAATAGTACATAATTCACAGGTCAACTACATCACTCCCAGTATGAGATTAGAAATAGATCCATCATAATACTTCTTCAAAAGCTATCAGGAATGACTGAGATAAACAGCTACTGCTCCCAGATTGATGTTCAGGTTCAAGAGGGATGAACTGGTGAGTACATCTATAAGCAAGCTGTGAAAAGAATGTTCATTGTCTAGAGTCAGCAAACAGTTTACAGAAATAAAGTCATTTTGTGATACAGACCACATCAGTGTTCCCAACCTACAACACAGTACTATTATAGATCATTAGAATGGCCATGGGTGTCAGAACAGTGTTTACTAACTTTCCTTCCCAACTTAAAATTAAACTAGTTCTGTGATACCATGCCAGAATTTTCACTTCCACAAGTGTTTTACACACGTTCACCTAAAGAAACTCTGTTTATGCACCAAGGCTAAGGAGCCAAGGAATGAAGAAATACTTAACCAGATCACTGCCCATTTACCAGTTTATAGCCATTAACAAATTTTATAAGCTTTCCATATCTGAATTTTTCAGTTGGAAAAAAACAAATCTTAGTATTTCCGTGCTTCATAGTGAAGCATCAAGGACTAATCCATGAAACTGTGAAGTGTGAAGAGGTCCTCAGCTAGAAGGTAGCTAGAAGAACAGTAAGATTTATTTGAAAGTACAGAAAATGATCTGAACAATTAACAGGAGGGAAATACACTCTGTTTCACTCTATTAGGATGAATGGCATTTTGCCTGGAATATGAGTCATGGAGAACATTATATTCTGCGTATAAGACATGGCTAGGCAAGAAGGAAAGGGGAATAGTAATCTGGCGGATAAATTTCAGGAAGACGTATCTAAGAATACACTGAGGTGTATATTAATGCATGAATAACTACTGTAAGATTAAAAGCTCAGTTGCATCTTATCACTTTGAAAGTCACTCAAGTTAAAAGACTCAAGAATTCTGTTGAGAGAATTAATCACATCTCAAAGCCTGTCAATACAGCATGTGAGAGCATAGGACAATGCACTCTCAGTTTGGGACCCCTGCCTCTGCAAAGAATAGCAGTACAGGTTTGATGAACCAGTCAGAGCTTTCCTGAGTCATTGCAAAACCTTCATTAACAGTTTCAGACCCAAATAAACATTTGCAAAATGAAACTCACAGCTCTCCCACAGAACAATGAAGTTTTAGCATAAACAGCCTGGTCCAATACAAAGCTTTGAAGAAAGTGAAATGTGAGAAAAGTCAGAGACTCAAAATTGAAACATTATTCATTGCTTCTATACAGAATCCCCCAGAATTATTGATGGCATATTCATCTTCTCTGGTCACATGTAGACATTTTATTGGTACTTAGACAAGTACTTTGGCAAAATGATAGTAGCAATGCTGGCACCTATCACCACATACAGCAGTCTCAGATTGTGGTGGCAGCCGTTTCCATTTTCTCTTTTTTTTGTGGACTAGGGTCACTCGGCCTCATCTGGTACCATATGGTATTGCTGTTATCACCACCAGTGACTGTTCAAAAGGAAGGACACCAGAAACACAAAAGCATGCCAGGACTGAGATGGAGAAAGCCGTGGGCATATCTTAGTGACAGTAGGAAAAAGCAGACAAACTGCCAGTGCACAATGACTACATTTCATCTGAACTGCTTGCCAAATGCAGTCCTATGCACTGTCATTAACAGAATCCAGTCTTAATAAATGTCATTTGTGTAGAGTTTTTGCAGGCCCTGATTTGACACATCTATTACTGACATCACACAAGTCCTGCTTTGAGGAATTTTTGATTGAATGTGCTGATACAGACTGCATCCAAAGCTATTTCCAGAGGGCTTTTGGAAAAATATTTCTTGCAGCAATAACCTGGACAAAAGATGCATCTAGTATGTTTTACACATTATATAGCTTAAAAATACATTGGATAATTTAAGTTTGATTTGCTGCTATAGTTGAATCTACTCACTTATGCTATCAGCATAAAAGCAACTGACACACACACTGACTTAGATGCACTCTGCCTAGTTTTTTTGTATTACTGTGCTCGTGGCCTCTGAATTTTGGCTTGACAATGGATGAAGCTTATTACCTAGAACCTCTTTTTAAGGCTATCAGTTTTATTTAATTATATTCAGATTTTAAATTTATGGCTTTGATTTTTCTGTCTTGATTCAATGCCAGTGAAGTCAATGGAAAGTTCCTATTGACTTAAAAGGAAGTTGAGGCACGACTGTGTGCCTGGTTTGATTTGACATTAAAGTTCTTCTTTAAATATGTTCCCCACATTTAAAATGGGTTTGGAACCGTCACAAAGTACTGAACTGTTTTCTGAATGCAGAGATGTGACTAAAGAGCACTGCTTGTGAGAGCCTGCCCCAGCTCTCACTGAAATCAGCAGGAGCTGTTTCATTTACTGCAGGGGAAGCTGAGCTAGAGCTGAAGATCAGAATGACATTTATTCCAGGATTTATTCCAGAAAGTGAAAACCTAATATAAAAACCAGATGGTTTTGCCCTTTCTGGGTCTTTATTGAGTTGGAGAGAAGGTAGGATCCCAGTGCTGGTCACAATTGAATGAGTTTAATTAAATGAAATCCACTGATTTAAATTTCCAGCATTCTGTGAAACTCTCCACTTTCATCTTAAAAAAAAAAGAAAAAGAACAAAAGCAAAAAAGTAAACTAACTGCTTTTAAAACTACAGAGAAAGGTGGAAAACCATAAATCCTAAGAGCTCAAAAATAAGAAGGCCAAGTCCCTGCTCCTAGAATGATCTGTGGTAAAATGCTATGATTTTTAAATCAGCTTCATAGTTTGGAGGACTGATTCACTTTGAAAGGCTTAGTGTCATTAATGCCTCTGTCTCATTACACTGGATAATTATTCTCTGGGCCACGACATTTCTCTCAACAGAATCAGCACTCCAATAATGCCAGAGGCTGTCCAAAAAGTCAAAATTTGAATAGGGAAAAGTCATGCAAGCATGTCAGCAAAATTAGTTTTATCATGAACTCATATGCAAAGAGATTAAATATGCTGTTTAAACTACAACATTATAGTCTGCCTTGTTCTCTGTATAAAATCAAAGTGGAAGAGAAGTTAGAAGATCTTCTGCAAAATTATGTAAGAAGGCACCAGATCATGTTTTTTCTAGAGGGAAGCCTGTGCCATATACAGAATATATCTTTGGCAAATGGATGCTGCTTGGAATTCCAAGACTCTAGTACTGATATAAGAATGATTACTGACAACCCTAATTCTGTATGTGATCTGCTGCTCATCTGCTGTACCCAGACTTCTTCAACACAGGAACTATGGCAAGAGCACTGCTCATAAAATGTCTGAGTACTTTATCAGCTCTGCACACCTCGTTATCTTATGCTACTCTGCTGTTCATAAGGAAAATGCCTGTTGTTTTCTCAGCTGTGAACATCTTCAGGACCTTCTCCCCCCATTGTCTCCTGCAGTCTGTGAAATATGCCCTACAGACCTGAGCTTTAAGATTTTAACATGTACCTACTAAAGCTAGGAAAAGCAGACATTCCTGATACAAAGGATGCAGCCAGGGGCTGGCTGCTTTCCTCTTTTCTTAAAGCACCACATTACCACTTGAGAAATCATTTTTACTTAATGAGATATCCTCTTGCTATAATGGCCTATTAAACCTCATGGGTCTGACACATCAGATGTATAAAGAACCTTTTAAATGGAAAACAAGTTTCTTTTTTAGAAGATCCTACTTCCAAAAGCCGGAGGGGTTTTACAATTTTATGAATCCCTGAGCTTTTGTTTCCTTTTCTCCATTTTTAATAACATGGATGATAAATAATCTGAATTTTAATCCCACAGATTACATTTGTAAGCTTTAAAATCTTTGTTTTTCTTTGGAAACCCATTGCACACATTACTTCTATCACTGCCACTGCTGTTGTTTTTTTTTTTAATTCTGGATATTCACATAGCAGTTGGTTAGAAAATTGTCCTACTTTTTTTTTTTGTTGAAAGTACGTAAAGGATAAGCCTTTTAGTAGGGACCTTTATGAGTCAGTATTAAAAGACCAATTAAAAAAGCTATCACCATGCAAAGAGAAAAGTCAGCAAATAGTTACAAACACATCGGTCATGAATGAAATGAAAATAAGAACAACAACATACCCAATTTTGTTCATCCTGTGAGAATCTATTCCAGAGCCACCTTTTAAGATGCTTCCCTTTCAATTACATATAACAATTTGATACCAAAACCAAAGGCCAGATGTTCACATGTAGGTATTATCTCTGTTCACATGGAATTTGCCTGGGCTAACGTGATTAAAGTGTTGGTGCTCCCGAAGTGTTCACAGAACCAGGTCACACAGCAGGGCAGAAGGAACTCACAGACAGTGATCTTAAGACCAAAGAAACATCTAGGAGCAGTTTAAAAGAAATGAACATTTAGAGTGTGATGAGAAGAGAGATTTGCAGAGCACATCCTTCATACTTAGTCTGACTGTGCTTTCCCTTTCTTTTGCTGAGGCCTTCTGGGACTCACCTCTATTTTTCCCCTGGCAAACTGCTCAGTTCTTTGGCCAGTTTAAGGCTATGATAATAATGTAACTTTGTTAATAATTGGTAAAAACATTTTTTAGGGAGTACTGCAGCGATGACTTAAGGGAAGGACTTGAATGAAGAAAACAGAAGACAGTGCAGGGAAGAAGTGCGCAAAAAAGAAAGGTACTTTATGGAAAGTGTGAAAAATGCTTTACTCAAAAAAATCTCCTTCAATAAATTGCACCTTCTGCTCACTGTCTCTAATAACTGGAAAATTTCCTTCTTTTTTATCACTGCTTTCTGGGCTGAACCCTTTTATTTGTGAAACTGAAAAGAATGATTTATCCAGTGCTTCTGCTGTGACTCACATTTGATTTGGGGATCATTGCTTCTATGTGTCAACTTGATTTTGCTCTCATTGTAATTCAAATGTTTGGGAAGAGTTCCTCTACTGCTGCAGTGCATGGGAGACCTATTTTCTCACCTCCTCAGCATACTCACTACTTGTAAACTTGGGATTCTGGTTTGATTTTTCAGAGTTGATTTGATTTTTTTTCTGTATAATAAATCCATGTAATTATTTCAGTATTTTGAAAATATTCTAGGTATTCTAAGACTTCACATTTAGAAGGGCCTCCCACTGTGCCTTGATTTGCAATCAGTAAAACAGTTAAATAAAGTTTAACCCTAGAAATTTAGCACATTGTCACTGGGACAGAAATTGGCCAGAACTCAAATTTTGTGAAATCTCAGCAATATTCAGATCCAGGTGAAAAGCTGAAGACTGGACACAGATTTGCACCCAGAGGAGAATTCTCACTTTCCTGAATGAAGAGAAAAAGGTAAGAGCACGTCTGGATGCAAACCCCACTTCCTCTTAGCACAACTGTGTCCTCAGAGTAACTCCACAGGTTAACTGCAGGTTTCTTCATTAAAGCCATTTTCAAGGGCTGGGATGGACACCTGTATTTCCCATTTGGCAAATTTCTCTTTGGCTCTTTGGGCTGCACAGGTCATTTGTTGCATTACAACTGTAAATCCCTTTAGAGCAGGGTTTTCTGCTCTAAAGTCAGATATTTCCTTGCCCGTAGAAGCTCATCTGTCCTTTCATGTACACTTAGTGATGCTGTCTTGATGAAGGTCACGATGAGAGGATGACCATCTAGGATACTGACAGGCTGCCCCTATTTAAGTACCACTTACTACCCTTCGTTAGTTACTCTCCAGCTGTTTATGGACAAGCCTGTTTTTCAGAGTCTTGGATGCTGTGTTGAATAAAAGGAAATAAAAAGGGAGATAATAGCTAAGATAATAAAGGAGGAGAAAATTGCTGTGAGTTCTTACTGCCCAGGGAGGTATACCAGAAGAGAAAATACTCCTCCTTAAAAGGATATGTTAAATTGTAGCTTCTTAAGAAGATGGTTTGGGGAACATGAAATGTGAAAGTTGCTGTATCTGTGGCATTAAGCAGTCCAGGGCTGATCAGTGTAGATGTCCAAGAAGGAGTCACATTTATTTCTGTAGCTAAATAGCTGAAAGCTGATGGCCTAGGAAGGGGTAAAGCTGCTGCTCTCCTTCAGGCATTCATAATCCCCACAGAAGTTAATGACTACAGGGCAGGTATTGCTCATGCAAACACTATGCAAACTACACCAAGGAAGCATCTCTACCCAAAGTCAGAAAAACTTAACCCAGATTTTACATTCACTGGCTTATCTTCAGATCCTTCCACAACTGAAACTCCTGCTACATTTATTTGCTAGAATGACATTTAATTATTTTTTTTCCTAACCAGTAGAACTTTCTTTTTTTCACCTTCAGCCATACACTTTTTCTATGTACACTTGCTTAGCTACAGCATGGCCCCAGTACTTACTCCATATGAATCTTTGGCAGCTTGAATGACTTGGAATATGCAAAAATATACCTACCTGCCTTAGCAAAAATCCTACTTCTAATCCAGACTCGCATAAACTGCACCTCAAAATAGACTGATTAATAATTTGAATCACTGTTTTAATTATGATTTAATATGGCAAATGGAAATTCCTGACTTGGATCATTTATCGTTTTCCATTTCCATGGGTTTTTTATGCCACAGAAAGAGCTGGAGTCTCATTGATTAGTAATGTAGTGTTCATTTGCAACAGAAGATGGCCTTTACATTACATTGGGGCTTCATTTTGCTAATCAGTAAGACACGTTGTCTTCATGCACAATCACTTAACACGGCATGTATTTATTCAGGTTTCTAATGTCTATATTTTATGCTAGAAAAAAGTAACTGATATTAAGAGTCAATTTATTTTTGATTCCTGATTAGTGTTAAGCTATGCTTACATGCAAATTGGAATTCAAATATATTATAAACATTCAGAACATTGAAGTAGTGCTTTACTAGCTGAATAAAATCAGGTTAAATACCCAGATGTAGGAATAAAAATGCTTGTCAAAATAAAATTTCCATTTAAAATGTCACCTTGTCTTTGTGAGCTGGATGATTCTTCCTGGGCATTCCATCCTTCACAATGTTATGAAGGTAATGTTATTCCAAAACAGGAGGGAATTATGTTTCTCAGCTCCTTAGCATCTCAGCTGTAAAATACCTCTACGTGTGCCCTGTTTACCTTTGCAACTACTAGGGTCTATTTCAGATGCAGTAGTGAATTTCCTATCAGTATTGCTGGGAAGATTTGCAAGCTTGAATACCACAGTTTAAGAGCTCAGTGTTTACAGTTTCTGATTTGCACCTTTACTGCTGTGATCACAGGTCGCCTCCCAGATTTAGTTGGCACAGAAATCCTCTTTGCTCATTACTTTGTTTAATCTTCACCTGTCCTTCTAGGATCACTCCTACTGGTTATTCCACACTTGGACCCTTTCTTTTTGGAGGTGCGTCCTTTGAGTCATGACAAAACTGGCAGATAAAAAGCCCTGCATTGCCTCCCAACCTGACAAAGAAAAATTACCTTCAGGGAGCAGCTGCAAGGTACACAGGTGAAACTCCATCTCCACCTCAGGTTCTGAGAATACCTTCCCCTTCTCATAGCAGGCAAGGGTCTTTCACAGTCAACAGGAACAGTGCCAATGATAGACTGTGATTTGTTTAGACCAGTAACAAAGATTATCTCAGATTTTTTTTTTTTTTTTTTTTTTGGCAGGAAATTACAGTTTACATAATATGATTTTATTATAGTTTATATGGTTAATTGCAGCTTTTTATTGGCAGGGCTGTTTCATGCCACAGAAATGCTATCTTTTGTGACAGCATTTCCCAATCAGACTTCTTGAAAGCTTGCACACAAAACACTTGCCATCATCTACAAGCAGAAAGATTGGCAGGAGGGTGTTCTGTGTGAGAGGTACTTAATTGAGGAATTGGCACCTCACCCTGAACTGAAATAGCTTCAAGGGCATGCTGCAAATATTTTCCTATTGCCCAGATTTCTCAGTGGGCAGGGACTTGGCAGGAAGCTGAGGCCTGTATGAAGGGTAGGTTCTGTGGTCTGCTTAGTTAAGATCTAACCACCATATGCACATATTTTACTGGCAGCTGCTGGTGGCCCTGATGGGCATCTGCTAGGTTTGCCAGATTACTTTTGCAAACAAATCAAGGATACCTGTAACTTCCAGACTGCTGCCTCTTTCTGGGCAGAAAAAAAGATTTCTCACAACAGAGGAGCTCTCCTTTCTGTTGAAGGGGTTGATGCTATCAAATAATGAGCATACTCCCTACACTTGAAAAAATGGTCCATATACCCCAAAGCCAAAAATAGCACTCGCCAGTGACCCTACTGTATTCCTACTGCAACTGCAATGAATGGACTATGATATTGGAGGTTGCTTCATGACTGTGATAGCAAGGCTGATAATGCATTGGAAATAGATCACACTGGTAAAATAAGATCTCTTCATTGTGGCTGACAGATATCTTACAGAAAAAGCAAAGGTTTTCATATGTTGACCTTAGAAGATTGTAAAAATTATTACTGTTTAAAATATGTATTAAAATAAGTGGGTGCTGGTTTAACTCCGGCCTCATAGTCTTGGCTGGAGGCGAGGAGCAAATGGGTTCAACCATAGCTGAACTGCAGAAAGTGAGGCATGTATTTCACTGGCTTATACTAATGGGACTGGCAGTCCCTAATGCCGTCTTTGAATGCACCCCAGAACTGCCACAACAGTCACATAACCTAAACTGTAACAGCAGCTGAGTACTTTTTAAACAAAAGTATTTTGAGAAATAATTCTACAAAGAATATAGCAATGGTAACTAGTACATAGGATATTATGAGTAAGCCTGAATGCCTTTTTAGTCAGATCAGATATGGTAGTGTACAATCATCTATATTTCCAGTCCAGAACTCCTCATTGGTACTACACTGACTGGCTTTTCAAAGCACTAAACAAATACTTTTAGCACAACAGCCTACTTCATTACTTGGTGTTCAAATCTGATGGCGCGTGCCTGGAGCACAGCAGGACCATCTCCATGCTACTTCACAAGTACAAGCTGCCAAAGCTGATTTTGGACCCAGATTCTATGACCTTGGTGAAGTCATCTGCAGCTAGCTCCACAGTGGAGACAGCGATGCTCCAGCGCTTCATTTTAGGCTAAATCACACGCAGTGGGATTTTCAGTCTTGAGATGGGCACCACTGCTTCTCTGCACAAAAGTACATTTCAGAGCTGTTCTCAAAAGTTAAGAACGATACTCCTGTGAACTTTTGTCCAGACAATATTCTAGCATATTAAACTCAGATTGAAGATTTCACATATCATTTTATGGATGCACATGCATTGTATTGCTCAGTGTTGACAAACAGCAGGACAGTCACCAGCATCATTAAGGGCAAAAGGCCTGAAGTTATGCCAATGGAGGTTCAGGTTGGATATTAGGAAAAATGTCTTCACTGAAAGCATTTCTAAGCATTGGAACAGCCTGCCCAGGAAAGTCACACCCCTGGAAGTGTTCAAAAAACAAGCAAACCTAGTGCTTTGTTATGTGGTTTAGTGGGCATGGTGGTATTTGGTCAAATTTTGGACTTGAAGACCTTGAGGTTTTTTCCACCCCTAACTGTTCTATGATTATTTTGCAGTCTTGCAAGAAGATTCAAAATCCAAAGAAGAATTTTCTCATGCTGATCAAGAATTAAATGGAAACAGACTCCAACAGTTTGACAGCACCAACAGTAAAAACAATTGCCAGACACTAGAGCTACCATATGTGGTGTTTGTGTTATGTTTGGAGAAACTGTATCAGAGACACAGCTCCTTCACAGCTTTGTTCTCACTTTATGTTAGCACCTTGCAGTTTCCTAAAATTCTTGCTAGAAAATAAAAGTATTTAATTCACAGCTGCCCAACAAAAAACAGATAAGGTATTCTCTCACTTTTCACAGCAAAATGCCACTGTAACTTTTTACTAGTGAGAATCTAAAATGACCTACTCATTCCCATACAAGAAATCAAAAACAAACCAACTCATCCCACCTACTAACAAAGCCTACAGAAGAAAAACTTAACTACATATTCCCAAACACAGGCATTATCCAGATGTCAAGGAGAACTGGATGACCAAATATCCTTGAGGATTCAGACCACTAAGCCCTGCTCTTGAGGATTCAGCCCCACTTCAAAGGGTTCTATGGATTATTTTCTAAAATATGCCTTGATTAAAAAAGGTCTCCCCAGACAGCATTCTGCCTATGAACAGCCAGAAAACACAAGACTGATGTAAACTGCTCCTCCACTGTGCTCCATCCTTTCTGGCTGGCAGAATGAGGGTGCAAGCTAAAATTCCCAGCTGGCATGGTTAGACAAACATGCCACAATGCTTCAGAAACAGCTGCCAATTAAGCTGCCCTTTGGAATTCATGGCCCACCAGAAAAACAGCAAGGCAATTATGTGCCCGTACCTAAAAGTCACTAACAGAAATATGGTTAAGTGGACTACAATGAAATATGGATGTGTGGTTGTGGAGAGCTGCTCTCCTCCAGAACTGCCCCTTTCCTCCACACAAATGCTTCTATATCCTGAAATTAGGACTCTCTAATATGTAGAAATGTTACGGGGCCTTCTGCAGAATCCAAAGAAGAGTACAAACCTGTATTTGTTTAGCCCTCAAAAACCATTTTTCATCATTTTCCTTAACCTAAAGCAATCTTCTAAGACAACTTGGAGAAGGGTTGAATGATACACTGTATCATGCAATGAAGTACCATGCAGTATATATTAGAACTGCACTATCAGCCTGTTTTGATGCGTCAAAAACGAGTAGTCATCAGTTAACAGGCTGCCTCATTCCTCCAGTGAAGGCAATTTATTTACCACTAGCTAGAAATTCCAGCTCAGAAGCAGTTTCCCACTTTTTGAAGGGAATACAGAACCAACAAGGTAACACAAAAAATCAGCTTCTATTGTATCACTACATACCCACTAGTGGCAAGCTGAATTTTTATTAAAATTTTACTGGAAAGAAACCTGCAGTAACAGTAAATCAGATAGTGATGGTCTATAAAAAATACCACTTGTTCTGATATGCCACATTTTGTACCTTATTCATACTGTGCAGTACCTTATTACACAGCTTGATGTGAGCAAGCATTCTCAATGAAATAAATTTAATGGGAATTAGGTCCCTAACTACCCTTAGGTATTTGCATCTCTAAACCAAATGAGAAGCAATACTCGGGACAAAGAGATACTATAGTGCATCAGGAAGAGTGACAAAATCTGATTGTTAACTTGAATTTGAATCAGAATTTTATCTTCTTTAGATTTTGGGGTTTTTTTCCTATCAGATCATTGATTTATTCAGCATT
The DNA here is from genome assembly GCA_013397115.1 of Edolisoma coerulescens. NCBI lineage: Eukaryota > Metazoa > Chordata > Aves > Passeriformes > Campephagidae > Edolisoma > Edolisoma coerulescens. The sequence continues at coordinate 954,798 of VWZW01004301.1, read as the reverse complement.
CCTAGTTTTACCAGTTTTATAAGTACAGCATTTTTCAAATGCAAATATACTTTCAGATATAGCTGTTCTTCAATGCACTGTAATCCTGTTGACCCATCGTCTTGACAAAACGCCCTACAACAAGCTGCATATGCCTTAATGTTTGGCAGAATTGGGATAATATATCATAGCCCATATGTGTTCAAATAAGAACAAATTGAACAGATAGTTTTATGTATGAAATGCTCAATAAATGTCAAAATTCCTACCTAACTTTAACCAATGCTGAAAGCTGGCCAGTTATACAAAGGAAGTGTTTACACAAATAGAACAGCTGCATAGCCCAAAGTATTAAGTACTGGTGTGAAACTTACACATAAAATGTTATGGAAAACTGTTTGAATGGACCTTAGGGGGAAAAAATCCCATATGAAAACTTTGCTCTGTTTTTCAAATGAACTAATTCCTTCATTAAAGTGCTTCTTGTGTCAATCTCCTGTCTTAGTGCACCCTGGTCACACAGGTACCAAAAGTATTGCACACGGAAAGGGCACACAGAGACAAGACATCTCCCAGCAATCTACATATGCCACAGCTCTTTTCAGTGAGTTCTAACCCCAACCTGACACCAGCTTCCTCATCAGCCTTGGACAAATCAGCTGAATGCTTCCTATTTGTCCACCTGATGTGGGATTGGAAGGGAAAATGAATGCTTACAAAGTGCTCGGTGACAGAAGTGTGCGCTTGTGTTCCACACACTTTTACTGTTTCTAGTCCTACCATTTTCTCCCTCAATCCAAATGGTGATTTTTTTATTACAAATATAAAGGCAGGAATAAAGCCAGAGCATATGGCACTTTATGGCTGAGCAATGTTTATGGAATTGCATTTCACATCTAGCAGGTGACAAGCACACTTGTCAAAACATGGCTAACCTATATAATCACCTCCAAAGAATCCTCATGACCTTGCCATATATAGTCTCCTACTGGAAAGGATTTGAAACTTTTAATTATTTGCTTAAATAAACTTAAACTTAAAAACAAATATCCCTGGCCCCCACCTGTTTCTGAAGAAAACCAAACTGAACCAAATCAAACCAAACCACAACACAAACTTCAGAAATATTTCATAGAATAAAAAAGCATGGAGATTGCAACCTGGTTTATAACCTTAATATTTGCATGATCATCTGTTTTTAATTCAGCTAAGATAAATAATTTTAAAAGTTTTTTCTTTTATAATGCATGTGACAGTCTTTAAAAACTGTTTTTTTCTTTTTAATTCATGTGTCATAATACCTGGTCATCTATTTTTTCCTCCGTGCAACTATCAGTACTGCACTTACTCAAAGTTCACCAATAACAAATGCTTGTATGTTACCCAGGAAATATGGATCCAAAAAAAAAAATGGGGGGGGAGTGTTGTGAATATTATCAGCAAAAACTTGAGAAATAAATTGCATTTGCTGTTCTCTACAAAGTTTTCCTAGAAGCTTCAAAGATTCACTCACACAGTGCACTATTTGTAATGTTTTAGAATTTGACACAGAAATTAAATTTGAATGCTTTGACACCTAGAACCTGAATTCTGCTGCCTTTATGAGCAGACACTTCTTTCCTTAGCTACCACCAGGAGCTTCTCTGCCCAGTGCCTCCATAACAGCACCGCAGGATGCCACACAGACTGAGTACATGATGCCCCCTTCTTCCTCTCCAGGGCAGCCCGACCAAATTTACGTAAATCCATACTGATCTACTTACCTGCCCACTATTTCTAAGCTAGGCTGGGAAATGTGCCAGTTTGGCAAGTCTCCGAATTTATATTTCACATATTCTGATGATAAGGGCAGCAATTAATGTTACTAATATCTCATTAACCAAACCAGGATCTATTTTAAGGTAGAGAAACTCAGTCACAGCTTCAGGCTCACTTCAAATTCAGGCTGACACCACTGCATAAACAAAATATGCCTGATCTTTCAAAGATATCTTTGGAACTCTAATAACAAACAAACAAACCAAATCAAACCAATCTGAAAAACAGCAGAACAACTGTTCCCTTATATCACTTTTTTCTACTTCCCATCCTTTAGGAAACAATGCTTTTGAAAGCCATAAAATGAAAGCTGTTTATCACTGAAATGTCCTATCATCACTTTTTCAAAAGCCTCCCATAGAAAGAGAGACAATTTAAGATGTCAGAGTAAAGACTTTGCTTAATCCAATTAGCATTTAAATATTTTAATCAATAAAAGATGACAATTGGACTGGGCTAGAAGCCAACTCCCTGAGAGCCAAGCCTTTTGTCACACATAGTCTTATTTGCACTGCTGTGTTACTGAACAGTAGTAAACATATCAGAACAGTAAATATCCATGACACAATCTGGGACCTGTATCAACTTAAAATCTTTACCTCCTGTGGCAGCAAGGAGCAAACAAAAATCAACAGCAAGTAATGATTTCCTGGGGACTGAGCTGGTTATGACATATTTAAGATGCATGTGATGAGACCCATTAACCAGTAGAAAATGGGAAATGGGAGTTCTGTGTGTTTGCATGTGACCTGAAACAGTTAACAATAATGATATTTAACCATCAGCACCGTGATGACACAGAAAACAAACCCTCCTCAGCATTTGTTTTCCCAATGGCACTTGGCAGATGAACATACAGCAAGTGCATTTGCTGGAAGGGCTTATGCCTAATGAGTCACTAACATTGCTAAGCTCAGTTTGCATCTTTTAGTGCAAAAAGAGAGACAGAAAGGAAGGAGTAGTTTTGAGAAGTTTTCTACCAGAAAGTCAGTCTGAAAATGCCTGCTTAATTAGGTAGTTACTTGGTCAGCAAGTCACCAGTGCCTGAAAAATCTATCACAAATGAATGGCATCAAGGCAAAAAACTAAGTGTCAGTAGCATCTTCCTGAACCATGTAACAAAGTAACCTTTTACTACCAATACCCACATGGAGAAAACTTCATCCATCTCTTTCTTCAGTTTCTTGGCAAGATTTCAGATTCTTCCACATTCCTTCAACAGAGCTTTTTCTGTTGCCCTTAAGTGCGAGAAGTAAGCACTCCCTGTCACCAGAGCACTTGCATGTTCTGTGTTAGCCAGACGTGATGAACACACATTCTGCAAAGTGAACTACGGCCCCTCCCATAAAAGTTGATTAAAAAACAGTTCCTGATGAATTTCAGATGACAACTTCTTCCATAAAAGCACATATCTGGGAGGAAGACAAGCAGTTCAAAACCAACTGGTCTTCTTATGAGGCACAGCTATAATCCCCATGAAAAGAAACACTCGGGTTTGTTACTTGTAAGGGCTGCCATCAGGCTTTCTCATATTGTCCAACCAGTCCTGCTGATCAGGAGAGCAAAAATACTTTTGCTTAATAGCAAACCTCAGCTGTGATGCAGCAATGTGGTCATTCTCTCATGACATTCAGGGTCAGTTTTCCTGTCACCACTATTCTCTTTTGCACTGGCCACCTTTATTTTCTAAACCAGTGATCTGGTAAGAAACTCTTAAGTAAAGGAGATCTGTTCATGATCCCACGCTGAACCAGTGCTCACTGAATAGCCAGTTCTATTAAGCAACTGGTAGGTCAGTGCCTGGGGAACAACATGCCAAAACCAATCTTGGATTCTCCAACATCCAAAGCAAACGACAGAAAAGGGCCCATCTTTAGGCCATATATACTTACAGGAGATCAGGAAGCCCAGTTCCAATCCAGGAAAAGCAATGACTTGTCAAGGGGATTTCCAAAGACTTTAGCAGCTCCAGAATCTTATTCACAGCATAGAGACCTTATCATAAACTAAATTTTGTCATTCTAGATGTAAAGACCTTGTGCTCTTGGCTTGTGTCTTTCAATGAATAACGAATCTCCCATGCTGGGGAACCTTGTGCGTCTGGGAAACTTACAGCTTTGTATTAGGAAAACAAAGCAACATGGTTCATTGCACTGTTTTGAACAGCTGTCTTTCAATTTTTGTGCATCCCTCTTACGGCCACTGATAATACAAAGGCACCAGCCATTCTTGCCCAGAACTGTGGGGAGATTGGCAGAGGGCTGCGGCCTAAGCATCTCCTGGTGGAGCAGAACTGGAAGATTTGTACAATCTGAGGCACTGCAGAAAGATGGGCTGATGACAGGAGTGATGCCAGAACAAGTAGGTGTAGCAGACTTACCATTTGAAACCTGTACATCTCTTATTTTGCCAAAAAATAAAAAAAAAATTTAAAAAAGAGATTTTGGTGCAAGTCTGAGCCATTTTTGAGAAAAACTGAATGCTGGCTTTGCTGGCAAGCAACATCCTTGTACAGAAGACAAAGTCTTTCTGGTTACTATTCTGCTAATGAAGGAATGAACCAAAGATGGAAAAAAACACCACCACATTTCTACAAGTAAACAATTAAAATAGTCTTAATGCTTTGGAACAATATTGCCAAATGATCATTCTTGCATGGTCCTTTCTCCAGCTTCTGCAGCAGGAAGAGCAGGGTTAAAAAAACAAAACAACACGGGGAAGAACGGGAGAACACCCTGACACAACAAAGAACCTTCAACAGTTCCTCTTTAATTTCCATCTGATTGGTTTCTCCAGTCACAGTAACATTATGTAGCTAATCTGTTCTCTTAATACTTTGCACCAAAATGTTGCTTGTACTTAGCTCAGTAATGGCTCTGGCCAATGAATACACAAAGGAACAGCAAGGACAGTATAAGAATTCAGCAGTACCGAGGAAAATTCTAATCCTACTAAATTTGGCAGCACAAATCTCTTATGTAACCTGTGATTTAGAGGACAGGCTGTGCATCTGGGAATATTACTGTGCTCTTCTCAGTACATTAAACAAAATTGGCAACTTTCCATTACAAATTTTCTTTTGTTTTTCACTGCATAAAGTCTCAGGAAAGACATCCCATCCTTACAATACATTTTTAACATCAACAATATGCTTTTATATGACAATTCAATTATACTGAGGGTGTATATAAGTTTAATAGGTACCCTTAAGTGCTTCTCTGCCCAGGCTGCCTTGAACTGCGGTACATCTCTGAGGAGACGGATGGCTTGCGATCTAAATTTAAAGCAGTGAGACTTCAAAATAATGCTTGGAAAATGAGCTTTTCTGAAAGTTGACTGTTACATCAGCAAATTTTACAGATCTCTGGAACTGATACTCTCATGAAGCTGAGGAGCTTTGAGAGCTACAGAGGAAAGATCCTGAGCATGTAAAAACCACTAGAAAAAAAAGTTTGTATCCACCAATAAAGAAAACCCCACCAAAACAAAGCCTGTGGTCCTTTTACAACAAAAGTAGATTCTAACATGCAAAAACAGCTGCCCAGTAATAGGACACAAATGTACAAAAGCTCAATTCACAAAATAATTATGAACCAAGCATCACATTATTTAAATTTCTGTTGTTCTTTAATCGGTTACAAAAGGAGGTAAGGGTTCATTCAGTGCCAATATTTATGGAGTGCAATAAACATCCAATTCACACCAATTCATTTAAGAATTATGATGTCATGCTTTTGAAATAGAGATACCGGCCAGTTTTAGGAAGACAAGTTTTATTCACAGAATAGCAAAAATCAATCAATCTTATAGCACATACCCATAAAGGGTGAAGAGTTCAGGGACTGTTGGAGAATCTGCCATCTGAAATTTTCACACACACTGCTGACAAGACTTGCTGCAAAACCTGAAGCCAATTACGGACATTTTCTTTTCACCCATATAAAGGATGTGTCATAGAGATATACACTAATATGGGAATTCCTTGATGTGTTTGGAAACAAATGGCCAGCACCAAGCTACCACCAGCTAGCTAATCCATGTATCTCCATGCAATTGTTACAGTAGGAGAAGCTTTCACAATAAAAAGCAGCAGCATTCCTCTCTTCTTTTGCGAGGCCCAGCTCATTCCACCATCTCGACAAAGCTTCTCAGCAAATATAAAATGCCAAAAATAATTACCTCTTTAGCAACTGCAAGAAGACAACACATTTGAATGAGAAACTTTGGTGATAAATGCTCGACAATGGATAGTTAAGGATGACAGGAAATGTCAGACAATCCCCTTTAGAGGGCTACTTGCAGCACAACTACAGCATGGCAGGCAGGCAACAGCAAAGAGGGTAACTACATGCCCGGTGTTCTTCATTTTGCCCCACAGAAAGAACAGCAATTTTTCAGTTTCCATTAGTCATGCAGTTTCCTCAGTAATAATATGAGAACAAAAGGAAATCTAAACCAGAGCATCTATTCATAGGGAAATTCCCATTGATAGTTTTTCTGTTACAGTTGGAAGACAGTTGCAGAAGCATGAAACTGCCATGAGGAGATTGCAGGAAGGAATAAACACTTAAATAGGTCTAGTAAAAACTTCACCATGAATTAAGAATGAGTAATTCTTTGCCCTTAAATAAGGACTCAAGAATAAACCATGAATTAAGAATGAATACTTCTTTTTTCTTAAAATACATTCAAAGGGAGTAATTATTATGTTTCATAACAGAAATTGCTTTAGTATGTAGAAACTAAGCAAAGGACAAAAGAATTGCAGAGCCACAGTCAGTTTCTCATGTTCAGAGACTCACTTCAAGTCTTGTATCAAACCAGAGCTGGAAAGCAGGCAGCCTGCTTTGATCTTTCAAATTTGACATGTATATAAGCAATTACATCATAGAATTCAAGAGCCAGTTTCAAACCAAGTATTTAAAAGCTGGACTAACTCAGAAAATTATGAGACTGAGATATTTAGAAATTGATGCTTATTGTTTTATTGCCTTGGGCCACCTGATACCATATGTAAAGTCTCCTTGGACGCTAACAGGGGAATAGCTGATCAGTCCTAATGCCTGTGCTGGTTTTGGATGGGGTGGAGTTGGTTTTCTTTCCAGTGGCTTGTTGGGGCTGTTTTCTGGATTTGTGCCGAACACAGAGTTGATAATGCAGAGATGTTTTTGCTGTTGCTGAGCAGGGCTTACACAGAGCCAAGGCCTTTTCTGCCTTTTGTACTGCCACAATGGCAAGGAAATTGGGGCTGCCTGGGAGGCTGGGAGGAGACACAGCCAGGACAGGTGACCCAAACTGACCAAAGGGATATTCCAGACCATATGACATCATGCTCAGTGTATAAAGTGGGAGGAAGAAGGAGGAAAGGGGGACACTCCGAGTGATGAGTTTGTCTTCCTAAGAAGCTGTAATGGGTGAGGGGGCCCTGCTCTCCTGGAGATGGCTGAACACCTGCCTGCCCACAGGAAGCAGTGAATTAATTCCTTGTTTTGCTTTGCCTATTAAATTGTCTTTATCCCACAAGTTTTCAAGCTTTTACCCTTCCAATTCTCTCCCCCATCCTGATGGTGGGGGAGTGAGTGAGCAGCTCCATGGGGCTTGGCTGCTGGCTGGGGCTAAACTACAACGACGCCAAAGAAAGAACTGGCAGGGCAACACACTAGATTTCAGTAGCTCTACAGTCTATGATTTAACCAACCATCCTGTAGGCAGAAACAAAATACAGCAGGACAATTGCATTAAAATCTGAAGAGCAAGGTCATAATAGTTTGGGATGAGAATAATTAAAAATACTTATAGGCATAGAACTAAATGAAGATATTTTAATGAGGTGATGCAAGCTCCTATTTTATACATCTACAAAACATTACCATGAGATAAGCAGAAGACTTGTGATAGGCAAAAAAAAAAGAGTATTCATCTCAAAGATCTGTGTTCTGATGGTAACATAGTTTCAACCTATCCACTAAGATCTTCTCGTTCCCTTTGAACTGTATCAGTTGCTGAAAGCCATAACCTTTAAATACACCAGTTAGTATTAGTGCTAAACCAACAATAATCAAATATTATGTACATTTCAGGCAAATAATCAGGCTGTCTTTACCTCTCATTCCAAGTAAATGTACTATCTTCCAGAAAGTAATATTCACAAATCATTTTAGAGAAAAGTTACTGTACAAAGACACAGAAGCTAAAGTTCATAAAAAGACTAGACAGCACAATTAGACGGAAGTTTGCTTGTAGTTCTTCGTATCCAAGACCTTCTTGCCACACATTGAACAGATGCCTATAAGCACACAAAAAGTGTGTAAATTATTTTAAAATCATTAAAGTCTTTCTTCAAAAACACAGTTGCTGTTTTTGCAAGGATCTTTTAAAAAAATTGTTCAAATGAGCTCTCATTGGCAATCTATCTATCTGTGCATGTTCTCAACAGATATGACAAACTTAGAAGTACTGTTATAACTGCTAATTCAAATCAGTATTTGCAGCATATGTGTGATGCTTCTACTTAAGAAAATAAGCTCTATTTTGAGAGCATTATGATTCACAGTACTGCCTGAAGCCTCTGTAATTTGCTGGAATGCCTGAAGAGAGCCAGGAAAGGCTCACATCTGACAAACAGGTAAAAATGGTGTATTGTTAAGCATTTAAAGTCCTGTAGCAAAATCAAGGCTCGAGATGGACAGAAAGTAGAGTGGCTAAGAAAATACGGTCACCAACAAACTGACTGCTAAATGGGGCATTAGCAGGTGGGAGGCTTCAGACAACTGAGAAAGTTTAGAATACGTTTCCATAGAATTAAGGTATTTATAGAGCAAGAATACTTGAGAAGTGAATACTGATGTCCCAAAGGACTTTGTCCTAAACTCCTGAGTGTCAAGTCAAAGGACTAGAGCACCAAAATGTACACAAGTTTGGCAGAGGAGTCTCAATCTTTCCCTCTCCTTCCAAAGCAGAAAGGTGCTAAAACTTTTATCTGGTAGGACCACATCTCAATTTACACAAACATTCACCAGCAGACAAAAAATGTCAAGTGGCCTCTACTCCTGCTCTCTCCAAATCGTGTGCTTTCATATACTGACATCATGACTGGACACGTATCTAGCATTCCATTAGGGAAGAGAACAGCAGGGAACATGCCACATGATTTACTCTGGAGACCAAAATTCATCCCACTAAATATTGACTTCAAGTCTAAACTGAGGAGTAATTAACTTGAGACTGCCTCTCAATTTCAGAGATAGGCAACAGCTGAAGCACTAAGCTGTATGACTGCATTTGCTTCGAGAAATATACCCCAATGATATCTTTGATGGTCAGAGCCAGAACCTAAATCACTTAGAAAGTTCTTAATTTTATGAAGAAGACAGGTTCAACCTGGAAGGATACACAAGCAGACAATGATCAAATCCTGAAGCCCACCCAAACCAGCCACAAATTTAGGAAAGAGAACAAGGTTCTACCATATGGGATTCAGGGAGCCATCTGCTGAGTACCTAGCAGGCAACATTCCTACAGTAGGCTGCTAAACCACTGGCTCAGTAACACAGCACATATTTATTGAACAATTAATTTCATAAACAAAGCTCATTACTGATTAGCTGTAGCTGTACATCTAAAATTCAGTTCACATCATGTGCTGTAAGGACTCCTTGGCATTAAATCATGTAACTGACTTCATGATGCTTTTTTCCCACCCAGGAATTTTAGATTTAGCTATTATAAAAGGGGGAGAGGAGAGAAGGGAGCAGAAGAGGGACTGCAACAAACAATTGAGTTTTACAAGACCTGGGGTTTTTCAAATTAATGAAAATCAAACTTGTGAGATGACAGTTCTCTATGCAATTGCCAAGATTAAGTTTAGAGTTATTTTTCCAAATCTACTGCTTCAGATACCAGAAACATTCTAAAAGAAGCAGAAGTACAGAATGACAAAGGTTTAAAAGAATCTCCTTCAGTGTCTAGTCCTGCCCCATTCAAAACAGCCAACTTGGATACGGCTGGCTCAGGACTGTTCAAGTCATGCTCTGAATACCTCCTGTACAGATTCCACAACCTCTGATGGTACCTATTATTAGAATATTTGATCACTCCCCCACCAAAAAATTGCTTTCCTTGTATGTAATTAGAATTTTCCACATTCTAACCTGTGTACACTATTTCTAACACTGTGTTCACTATTTTCTGTGTACCTCAGAAGAGTCTGACTCCATGTTCCCCATGCCTTCCTATTAGTAGCTGAAGACAGCAATTAAATCTCATCTTAGCCTTCTCTTTGTAATTACAAATTCAAGTGTTGCACTTCCTCTCTGGTTTCAAGCCAAACTGGGGTGTTTTGGCACTGAGTGAAACTCACCTTTTTTATAGGCACATCCTTGACAATAGTGGGACCCTGGCTGGTGCACAGAACTCTTACAAATCCGACATATTGCAAATTTGTTCTTTCCATAAGGATCAAACCTAGGAAAAAGGAAAAGTATTTTATTTGTACACCTTGAAATGAAGTATTTTTTCTGCCTCATCCTAAAAAGTCTAAGCCAGAGGATGCAGTCAGAAACTCCAGCAAAAACTGTAATTTAGAAAAGGGACATACAAGAATTATTTCGAATAGGCTGCACAAAGTATGCAGAAAAGCTCCCACCTTCCCCATTAAGAGACATTTCTTCCATCATATACAACAACTTCATGAAAGCAGAACTAAAAAAGTGTATTTTTATTAAGATACTACATGACTTTGAACTTGAACACCTTCCCGCAGCATCTTGCCCCCTTGCACAACAGGAAGTCTCTCAGACATGAAGGAAATGCTCAAGAAATTATCCTGGCAATATTAGCACAGAAAATAAGCATTCCCGGCTTCTCTTCTACAAAAGCAAACAATCCTAGCAACTCCAGTGAGAACTGCAGTAAAACACTTGCCCAGACTCTATGATTGAGCAGAACACACCCATGAAATATGTATGGACATATTTTACCAACTAATCAAATACCATAATCCCCACAATTATTATTTATTATGTGTATTTTGGACATGTTTGGAGTAGTTGCCCAGGTATGCAGGAAACAGGCCTCAGTTAGTTTGCTAACTGATGTTCTTAGCCAAAATCAGTGTTAAATACTAACCTTGCCTTCTTTGAGGTCAGTGCCTTGTTTTCATTTAATTTGCGACCACCACTTTCTACAAAAAGAATAAATCAATGACCAAATAAATTTCCCAGTTCCAGGCATACTTTAAAAATCTTTGTTTACAACTTTTACACATATGCAAATAAAGTCACAAAGAGAGATAAAACATTCAGCACAGCATTAGGGGACAGGATAACAGAACACTTTATACTCCGATTAGATACTCTATGTATTGTCCTCCCATACAAGAAGGAAAAAAAACCAAAAAACAAAAGAGACAAGTTCAATACTGAAGAGTCCTGGACAAATAAATTCCCAGTGTGTTAAATCAGCATGGGAGGGAAAGTACATGAGTTAATAATTAACCTGATTAGTAATATAAAGTTTTGGTCTTGTGATAGTAACATAGCTCAGGTGCCCAACTGGCTTTACAGTACCTCAAAACCAAGTTGTTAAACCTTCCCAAGGTTACCTGTAGTGTTCCTTGCACCATCTTTCCATGTATCAGGAGTGATCACCGTCCCAAGCTTCTTCTCACCTATGTAAGGAAACATTACAAAGGAAAAAAATTCAGAAGCACAAGAGTCAACAAGTTTGGAAAAGCCCTCTGAGATCATCGAGTCCAACCCGTGACCGAACACCAGCATGTAACTAGACCATGGCACTGGGTGCCGCATCCAGGCTTTCCTTAAACGGCTCCAGGGATGGTGACTCCACCACCTCCCTGGGCAGCCCAGTCCAATGTCTAATCTCCCTTTCTGTGAAGAAATTATTCTGAATGTGCAACCTAAACCTTCCCATCCCAGTTTAAGACTATGTCCTCCTGTCCTGTTGCTGGTTGCCTGGGGGAAGAGGCCGACCCCCACCTGGCTACAGCCTCCTTTCAGGGAGTTGCACAGAGCAGTAAGGCCATCTCTGAGCCGCCTCCTCCCCAGCCTAAAGACCCCAGCACCCTCGGCCGCTCCTCATCAGACCTCGTGCTCCAGACACTTCCCCAGCTCTGCTGCCCGTCCCTGGACCTGCTCCACCACCTTAGTGTGTTTTCTGTCGTGAGGGGCCAAGAACCGAACACAGCACTCTATATGCGGCCTCAGCAGTGCCGAGTTCAGGGGGACAATCGCTTCCCCGCTCCTGCTGCTCACGCTATTGCTGACACAGGACAGAATCATTTAAACTATGTGCATTAATACGTTCCACAGGCGGAGAATGACAGCTCACACAGGGCCCTGTCGGGAGCCGCCACCCGCGGCCCGCCCTGGGCAGCCCGGGACCCGCGGCTGCTGCGCCGCTCGGAGCAGCCCGGGANGCAGGGCAGGGCAGGGCAGGGCCCGGCGGGCCGGACAGGACCCCCCACAGCCCCGTACTCACACTTGTCGCACACCATGGCAGCCCCGCCGCAGCCGCCGCCGCTTCCGGCACCGCCCCGGAACTGTCGCGCTCGGGCCCCGCCGCCTTCCGCTGCCGGGCGGGCGCGCTCCGCGGTGAGGGGTGCGAGCGGCGCCTGCGGCCCGCGCGGCGTTTGTTTTTTTTTGAACGAACCATTTTCTCCTGCCCCAAAATCCTCACCTTCGCCCCCGGTCCGCCCTCAGAGCTCTGCCCTGCGCCTCGCGACTGGGGAAGATGCTGCCCTGCGGCGCTGCTGCCCTGTGTCGGTGACGGGGCGGGACGGGACTGGGTGTCTTGCAGGTGGCCGCTGCCCGGACACCATGAGGGAGGCGGAGATCAGGCGGCTCCTGGTTGCCAACCTCCTCTGCGCCGTCTCCATCGTCCTGGCCGCCGTTGTCCCGGCTTTCTTCGTGGACGGATTCAGCGTCCTGGGAACGCACCTCACGTGGCTGTGTGTTTGTTCTGTTTGTGTTGCTACCCTTAATATAATCTTGCACTTAGTCCTTAAACCAAGTCAGTCTCCTAAGAGAAGTTCCTTTGCTCACAAGGTAAGATTTTTTTAATTCTTAAATTGCTACCAGACAATACAGAGGGAAAGAAAAGTCTGTGAAATAATCAAATGAGAACGAAGACAATTTTTGGTGGTGAATTCTCATTTTCCATGAGTGAGTTGAGTGTAGCACCTTTTGGAACAAATTTTTCAGTATTTTCACGATGTTAAACTTTCTCTACCTGTAAATAGCCTTTCCAGGTGAGTGATTCTATGCTTTCCTTCTTCTCAATGCAATGTTGCTTGTAGTCCCAAGAATTTGCATGGTGCCAAAACCTGGCAAAATGAAATGGCACAGAACTCCTTTTGTAGTCCAGGCCTGATTCATCTTCTTGATAAGTGGATATACCGAGAAGAAATGTTATCACACGTTTCTCATGTGTAGTTGTAAGTTTGCAATAACTTTAAAGGAAAAAATAGTTTTCAGAGTCTGACAGATAAAAGAGATACTGCATTACGTTTAAACAATTTTTTTTGAATCATATGGAAAATATTGAAATGGCTGCATTTCCTTGTGTGATGAAATCTGCATACAGAAGAATCTGAAGTTGGGAGAGACTTTTTGTAGTTACAGTTTGCAACAGGGAGCGTTAAAGGTATGAATCCCAATGAAATACTTTTGAACAGAGTGATTTTGGAGCAGCACACGACTTGCCCAGCAGTGGGGGAATACCCCAGAGTTTTGAAGTCAGGTGGGTAGTCTTGCACTCCTGACTTGCTGAGCCAGACAAGATGTGCTCTGAGGTGGCTCTTGAACATTTAAGCAGTCATCCCTGAGAGCAGTATCTTTGAATGCAAAGCTTCTGTCTAGTTTTGCTGACTGAGGAGGATGTGAAATGCACAAAACCATGATGGAAAGCAAGTAGTTTAACCATCTGTGATTTAAAAATGAAGCACACTTCATGTCCTAGGTGAGATTTCATCCCAGCCTAACATAAGGAATAAATATAGAAAAATAAGGGTTCAAGGGAAGTTATGGATTTGCATTGGTGACCTGATCAGAACAGACCTAACCAGAACTGTTTATCAAGTGGTTTTGCTTCTGTGTGATATAGGGAGTACCCAGAAACTGTTGTTTAAGTTCATAGAAAATTATGTGTTTTGCAGACTTACAGAAAGCTATGGGTATTTCTCTAATATATTCAGAATTTAAGATGCCAAGTTCAAAATGTAGGTTTTGTTAATGTAATTTTGATTCTCTGTGTTGCAGATTTTTTTATCTTGTATGTTTTCTTGCTGTGAAATATTTTTTCACTTTTTGTGAGAGTTGCCTTTTAATGAATGGACATGACAGTCAGATGTAAAACAGGAATGTAAAAATATCCAATAAAATGACTTCTGTTTATCTTGTCATTTCTGGTTATATTTTTTGTATGTTTGCCCTGTTTAATGGGGTGCATGAAAAATTTTAGATGGAGTGTAATCTTTTAAAATTAATTATTTAAAGTATTAATATATGGAAAACTGTTTTGAAATGTGCCATGCTATTATATTGTGCTGTAGCTGAAATTAAAGGAGTACAGGGCTGTTGATAAGATATAGACTGTGTGTGTTACGTTCTGTTTTGAAACATGATCCTGATATTTCGTTGCTCTTTTTTAGATATCCAGATTTCTAAAATGCTGTATATACTTTTTCATGTCTTGCATACTATTTCATGCGATTATTGTTCTTTATGGAGCACCTCTCATAGAGTAAGTCAGAAGACCCTCTCTTTCTCTAAACATTCTAAGGGGCAGCTCTCCTTGCAGATGTTGGTACAAGTACTTGTGTATTTTCTGGTACACTGGAAGGGATAAGCTCCTAGCTGGGGGAAGAAGGGTGGCTGGTTTAGCTTTCTCTTGTTGTTGGGGTTTGTTTTGTTTGCTTGTTCAGTTGGTTTTTTTGGAAGCCAGCTCTTAAAGGAGACTTCCGTAAATAAAAGTTGTACGACAGCTACAAACAACTCCTCTTACTTTAATATTTATGTTAAACGCATGGGGACAAACATATTTTGGAGTTTCATTAAGTCATTTTCCCCATAAGATGCTAAACCACACATCTTGCATATCTTTCATCCTTTTGATATTAGTGTTCTAACTTTTAGAAAAGTTTAAAAAAAAAAGTATGAAGCAACCTGGTTTTTGAGAGGTGGACTAAATTATTGACTAATAATAGCATCATGTAGTTTGGTTTCACGGTTGCTATCATAACACCAAACTGGAAAAATAAATGTTTAATGAAGTAAATATCCAAGCACACGTCAACTTAGAACTAATGATCTATGCGAGGTACACCTGTGTTTTTCTAAAAATGTTACAGGTATCAGGCATTTCAAAATATTACTGTATTTCACTCTTGAGATAAGAGCAGAACTCTTTCCAGCTTCCTTTAAGAGTAAGAAGAAAATATGTTATTCTTCTGCATGAGGTTTAAGAAAGCACACATGCTTTCACAAGTTGGCTTAGAGGGGCTTTTTTCTTCCTAAATCTTGGATCTCTTAGAACATTAGCAACCACGTCACTTAATTTTGTAATACTCTTCTTTTTTGTAGGTCAGTGACTGAGACATTTTTGTTTGCAGTTCTCCTGTCTACCTTTACTACTTTACAATGCTTGTGTTTGCTGGGACCAAACATACAGGCATGGATACGGGTATTTAGTAAAAACGGGTAAGTTCCAATCCAAAGTTTCTGGTATTTCCCTGAATAGAAATGGACAGAATTGATGTCAACGATATCTAATGGAATTTTTTGTAAAGAAAAGGAAACTTCCTAAATGGTGGGTGGTTTTTGTATTTGTGATTACAGACATATGAAAGCATTTCTGACAAAGAAAGATTTATTTGAAGACACCAATTCAGAAAAATGGCTTTTTATTTTTGGTGTTCAGATGCTAAATCTCACTTTATATGTGTTTGAAGGAAGTCAAGTTTCCAGCACATATTCTACTGGAGTAAAAACATTGTGCAGTCCTATATGATGGTTGTCAAATAAAGGGGAGACCTGACACTGAACTGTGCGTGGAGAATCTTGCACGTGATCCAGTAGTACCTTCATAAATACAACTTTTAAAGTAGGAATTGGAAGTCGAAACAAGCACTGTTGTAAACTTGAATTGAAATTACACATGACTTACTGTGTTCTTAAGTATGTAATCTTAACCCATGCTCTTTTTCCAATTTCAAAGAAAGCTGTTTTCAGTGTCATAGTTTTCAAACATTAATTTTTTCAGGAGTATGTTTAAAGTAAAATGAGCCTTCTAACCGCATTTTCACCTCCAGTGGCAGCCATGGCATTAGCATGTATCAAGGATAATGTATTTTTCAGAAGACCTCCATTTCTTCTGCCTTTTTTCATTCCATAAATAATAGCATGGTTTAAAGACTAGGACACTGAAACATAGAGAGGCTTCACGTATGCTTGAGATTTAATAAGATTTTAGTATTCATTCCCTTCTAATAGTTCATAGTGGTTCATAATAGTTCATAAGTCTCATCTCAAAAGATAGTGAAAAGTTGTATTATGCTGCTGACCTATGGAATTATTTTTGGTTTGCACTCCTGTAGAGGACAAAGCTAGACTTTAATACTAGTTTCAGGTATTGAATTCTGGTTTATCTCAGTTCTCAACTTACTGAAAAATATCTTGAGTCCTTATTCAAGTCATTAACGCTTGGGTTTTTTCAGTGGAAGGGTTAAATAGACTGTAATAAAAGCAAGGAGTTGTTTAGCCAAAATAATCATTGCTGATTCACTTAGTCATTTTTGGAAGTTTTGCAACTGGAAATAACAGCTGAATTGAAGTAACAGATGTTTGACAATACCAGGCTGTGCCAGGTAGATTTTGAATACCTGTCAATTTCTTTCTTTCTTTCCTTGTTTAGATCTTAATGCTATTTCAGCACTATTATTGCATAGGAAACAGTTGTCTTGTTTTGACACTTTTGCTGTGAGGACTTGTAAGTACTTCGTACTAGTGAGCCATGTGACATTATCTGAGTAAAATGTCTATTAATGATGTTTGAAGGATGTTTGATGTTACATTTGAGGGAAAATAGACTACAAAGAAATATTGTAGCAATTTTTTTCATTCATGTAGCAAGATGCTCATTTAAAAGTAATCCTGTGTTTTTCATTTGACCTCATGAAATTGGAACATCTTAGGTCTGGGTATGAGATGAGTGTAGACATGATGTATTAAAAGGTTGTCTCTAACTGAGCCATGTGGAATGAGGTGGGACTGGTTAAGTGGAAGAAAAGGATAGTTAGGTAAAATCAACAGAGCTGCTTGCCTTGAAAGTAGAGTTTAGAGAATTGAATTGCACTGGAGCTGTAAGCTTGACAGTCTGATTAAGTGTATAGCTTAGTATGAAAAAATAATGTCTTTTAAAAGTACCTGAATGCAATTTAGACTTAAGTTACCTTAAGCCTGTGTGCACATAGAATGTGTGAGAAAAGTAAGTCTGTGTATTCTACATCACAAACCCTTCCACTAATTCTGCATTTGGAAAGGGGTAGGCCCATGCCAGCATCTCTGGACTCTTTATTCTGCCATCTAGAGTGGCTGATGTCAGTGTCATGTCACTGATCGTATGCTGTCATGTGCTGCTGTGAGCAGTTAGAGGGAAGTAAAAGCGACAAAGGGTTATCAGCATTAGTGGCAGCATGTGACTATTATTTAAATAGTGTTTCTTAGCTGAAATAGCCTCCTGCATAAAAGTCTTTAAGGAATTAGTTTTCAATTGCATTTTTTTTTCTCTCCTTTTGGAGACTGTTTATTTCAAATCACTGCTCTGAGAAATTGTGTTGAAATTTCTGATATGATAGCAATTATAAGGTGTCACCAGGGTAGAAAAGAGATTTTACTTGGATATTGCCAAAAAGTAGTTTAAAACCATGACGTTAGGGCTCCTTCCAGTTTTCATTATACCTATTTTATCACTTTGTGAAGTGCATACTCTTACAGACTTGAAATGTCTATTGCAAATGTAGGCATCATCACACACCAAGGGCTGCTTAGTGTTTAGTCCTGCTGCAGCCAAGAATTCCAAATCGTATCTATGAAGAAGCTGTCTCAGTAGATTATTTTATGTCAGCTAACCTCTTAATTCACACATTATTTAAAGCTGAACTGAATGTATTGTATTATTTAAAGGGGTTAAATAGTTACTTTAGGCTTCAAAAGACCTTTCTGCCTCTAGTGTTCATTTATTATCTTAAACATTGCTAGTTTTGTCTGTGGGGTTATCTTAGTTTAAAATGAAAGAAACCTGGAAAACGCAAAGTTTATAAACATTGCTGCGGTTGTTAGCCTCGTGCAAATGAGGAGTTTATGTGATGGTTTAAAGAATACCTGCAAAAATCCCAATAGGCATCATTCCATGAAGAAAAGTGAGTAACGGAAGCATTGCTCCTTCAGGATAATGCTGGAGGACAAGTCAGGTTGTCTTTGGGTAGTCAGTCCATGCTGCAGAGTGGTTCAATTAGCAGCTGAAATAGTTGCCAAACTGCCAATGGCTGTTTTTCGCTTGGGCACCGTGCCTTGCTAATTCTGTTGTTTTGCTTTTGGACTCAGTCTGGTATCTCCATATGGTACAGCAGTCTCTGGTGAATCTGTCACACACACAAGATGTCTTGTGAGGTATAACTGTACCTCAGTCAGTCCTTGGTGTATTCTGTTGGCTCTTTCACTGCTTTAAGGCTGTAGTGAATGTTCTCTTCCTCATTCTGCCTAACAGCTCTCTGCTCAATTATTCAGCTTCTGAAAATAATTCACAAGAACTTTCTATGTACAGACTCCTAAACAGTTTTACAGTTGCATCAGGACTTTTCTCTTCAAGAAAAAAAAGTCTCAAACTGGTAGAATTGTGAACTGGAGTATTCTAAGTTAAAGGGATTGTGTTATTGTAGAAGAAACAGTTCTGCTCAAAATGTCAACCGTGCATTGTCAGTACTGTAGTCTGCAAGACCTTTCTTTTGCAAACATTGAAAAATATTTGCTTTAAACTTGTGAGCTGTTTCGTCAATAGCAAATGCAGCAGTGTGTACTCAGAAGTAAAGTCAGAAATTTTATTCTCTTCAAAACCAAGTGTTCATGTCATGCAACCTAAACAGCACATGCAGAGTTCAGAGTTTACTATGCATCTAGTCTTTGAGCCATAAAAATGCACATATTTTTTCCTCTGTTAACTGAAGCTAGGTGTATATTTATGATCTGAGATGTAGCTAACTTAAAACTCAGATCTCATACTGTACTGATTTGGAGCAGGGATTCTAGCCTGGTTCTCCTCTCTTGGAACTGTGCCCTCCTGTGTTCTGAACTTCTGTTGCTCGTTTCTTAATTGGTACCAAGTACCCAAGTGTTCATGGCCTGAGCAAAGCAGAGTGATCAGTTGGTACATTGATGATAATAAGTGCTTATCTGTTAAACAGAAATCCAGCTTTTCAAAAACTTTTGGAATCAGTAGTGGTAGAAGGCTATAAACTGAGAACTAAAGTAATTTAATGTCTCTTATAATATGTGCCATGACTGGTAGTGTAAGAGTTCTTTAGTGTGCAGAAAATTTATCCTGCAGCCAGTGAACTTGAACGTGGATGCACTGGCACCAAAAGGCTCCAAAGTGCAGTTACATTTACTTGCAGTGTTTCTTTTCAGTTGATGGAAACTTGTTTTGAAATATTCTCATAGTGGATTTCTATTTTACATTTTGAATTGTCGTAGTCATCAGATGTCTACACGACAGAGTCCTTTGTGACTGTGCTTGTGCTTTTCTGTACAACCCCACAGTACCCTTTCATGTCTGCCTCTCCCTGCAATGCACACAGTTATTGAGATAGATCTATTTGCTCAGTCTAGCAGTGTTTCAAGCTCAATAGGAGTGTTTCCAGGTAAAATAAATTAGCTTTTGCAGTAAACATCGCAAGGAAAAAAAAGTCTCCTGAAAGTATGGTATAAAAAGATTGTAATTAGAGCTAAAATATGCAACTTAGATTTTTACATATAGTTTGTATGTTTTAGGAAAACCTGCATGCTATTTATCAAATATGTGAATTTTTGTATCTGTTTATAGCCTCAAAAATTTTGGGAGAAATCTGATCTAACTCTCTACCATGGTAACTTCTGCTGTTGTTGAAAACTTGTAACACACTTTTTACAGAGCTATGTCCATCTGGGAAAGCAGTCTGCAGATTACTTCTGTGTGCAGTATACTTGGAGCTTGGTTTGGAGCATTTCCTATTCCTCTTGATTGGGATCGGCCTTGGCAGGTTAGTATGTACACCCTTATCATAAATGTACAAAATATTAATTTTCTGGAGATGCACACTACACAAAATTGCTCTGAAGCTGTACAGGTGTATTGGACCTAGTCATAAGCTGTTCCTACAGAGTTGTGCCAGACTTTTAAAAACTCATTGGAAGCATCTGTGCTTAGGGTGTAAAGAAGTAAAATGCATTAATTTTACTTCCAGTTTAAATGGGTTCTTTGTTACAGAATTGTGAGTGTCTGTTGCATGCAAATTCTATAATGAAATGGAGCTCTGAGGACTTAGATGAGAAGCTAGACAAGCTGGAGGAGAAATGTGAAATGGTGAAGATGGCTTCAAGTTTGCCTTCAGTCTGGTAGCTTTTATTATTCATGGGTAGGGAAAGAAAGATGCTTTCCTGGTGTTTTAGCTCCCCTCTGTCTTCCATAAAAGCACTTAACAGAAGGTATTTCCAATGGATTTAGATCGATATGTGGAAATGGTGTAGCTAAAGCACTGTACTAAACACTTCTGATTTCAAAGGAAGGCAAACATTAGCTTTGTAGTTGAACAAGAAAAAAAGTGAAGCTGGCATTGCAGATTCTATCTTTATAAATTCAAATGTTTACACTATTTTCTTACTATGTTTTTTGGCATGGAGAAATGATTCAATTAAACATAACTGAAGTCTGCAATTGCCATAAAATGATGGCACTAGTAACACTTCTTCCTAAATGTGCTCAGTGGATAATTTTTGGTCTGGTTACCAAACTCATACACTCTTAGCTGAGTAGTGTCTACCAGGCCTGTTCTTAAGCAGATGGTTTCAGAGGTTTCTTCCAGAAATCTGTGTAACAGGCAGCACACTTTCCTCTGTGATATTGTAGAGATGTTGTGGCTTACAGCTGCAATTAAAATTTGTCTTCCCTAAGTAGCTCACAGCCTGCTTTTTCGCCATTAGTCTTTCATTGCAGTAGTGTAACAAGACATTAAAATTTGTATTTCAAAAATAATAGAGGGGTAGGTTAATATTTTAAGGAAAAATTTTCTGCCCTGAAAACACTTGGTTTTATTCTTGCAAGATGTTTCATCATTAATCTGGCATAGGTGTGTGTTGGCACTAATTAATTGTTGACAGACATGAATGTAACCCAGAAATCAAGGGATTCATTGAAATGCAATCTCCTATCTTCTTGCCAAGCCTTACTCACTTCCCTGTCCTGATGAGAGGCAAGCGCTTTTTCCTTGCTCAGGTGGGATTTTAAAGCAGCATGTCACATCTGGCAGGTTTTGTTTTATTCCCAAAATCTCAGACTTTGCTAATATGCTGTGTATAAAAACTTCACCTTTTATGCACCAATGATATGAGGAAAGCTTAAGCCAGGGGACTCTGATTAACAAAACAAAGACACTAATAGCTGAAGACAGATACTTCAGGGAGAGTTAATTTTTAACTTTTTGTCCATTCCCACATCTCCCTATAGTGGGAGACAGAAGTTTGATGATGGTCTGAAAACTTTTTCTGTTTGAAAACTCTTCTAAATCAATAAAAGTGAAACATGACTGAAAATTTAGCTTTATAATCTACTTAAACATCTAAAACGATACTATCTGACTCCTCAGAACAGCAAAACATTTGCAGAAACTTCAGATACCCAAACTTGTCACTGGCTGTTTCTGGGTATGAATGCTCCCCAGTGCTCCCTGTGTATCTGTAATTTCCCTTTTCCTTCACCATCTCCACCCTCATTTCTGACATTCTCCTGATACCAAAGTTAGCAGGGGAGAGTTTCTGGCTCTCAGATTAAGTCCCAAGCAAGGTCTGAACGAAATCATGTAGATCTTAATGGAGACTTAAAAGTAATCAGAACCCGGTCAAAACCAAATTACTTCTAGACATCTGCATGAGTAAAGTATTAAGCTGTTGTGCTTCCGACATCAGCTGTTTCTCGTATTAGCCTAAAAACAGAGAGCTTGAGGATTACCGTTTTGGATTTACCCTTTTCCTATCCAAAAATGGACTCAAATGGAACAGCTTAGTCTTTGAACTCAAGAACAGCTTTTGAGATAAAAAGGTTTCATTAGTGATTGTTTTCCTTTTTGTATTTTAGCCTTTGTGCTGTAAACAATTTTTTTTTTTTATCTGTAGTGGAAATGGTTCTGCTTTAAAGCAGAAAATGTGGTTTAAATCTTACTACTTGGGCAAGGCTAAAGTGGTATTATTATTTTAGAGAGCAGTGTTGAGGCCTTTAAGCCTGTTTATTGCAAAATCTGGTTCTGATGTCGGTATCGATTATAGTTAGTATTTGTGGTGTAACAACACGTGATGGAAACACAGCTGCCTTGCTGCCTATAACTTCAGACAATTCATTATTGGGGGACTGTCACAGACAAGGTGAAATTGGTACTACAACTGGATGGATCAGCAATAATTGAGAAATACCATGTGATAAAGCAAAGCAAAGGGTTGTTGCTGCTGCCCTTGAGCTCTGTTAGTAGCCTTGGAATGCCAAAAGTTGTCAAAAACACGTAATATCCAGCTGGTACAAAAATGTGCTGTGAGGTTGGCATGAAAAATGCGACTGCTATTGATTTAGCTCTGTTAGAACAATATACTATGGCACAAGGTTCACACAAGAAGTTAAGCACCGTGTCTTGAATTGGCATATTTTTCCACTTCATCAGGATTTAGCACTTGATCAAATCTGGTGTCTACACTTTAAACTGTAGACAGTTTGAGAGTGTCTACAGTCAACTTTTAAATTGACAAATCATTCAGAAAGGGGAGAATGTAAAGCTTCTTCTGTGAAGTCTGGTTTGTTTACAGAAATGGCTTCAAATGAAAGTGGCCTCTAGTCACTCACCTAAAGCAAACAAGAGGCTGAGGGGAGCACTGAGAATGCTGGAATCCCAGTAGAGTATTAAATAAAGCTGTCTACACTATTCTGTAAGATACTTGTCTGAACCGCCACACTCACACATACGGCAGTTCTTCTGCTGTCACTTTGCTGCTTTGTGTCCTTCAAAGAAAAAGCAACATTGGTTTCATTTTTTGCTAATCTGTTTCCCTGCCCTTGGCCGTCTGTATTGGGACTAGCATATTTTCCTGCAATTTTAATAGAAGAACTGAAAAATTACCTGGTAGTCATTGCTTTACATCGTGGTTGAGACACATCAGTAGAAGCTGAGAAGACTGTTGTACTATTACCTGGATCTTACCTGGTCAGAAAATCAGATGTCAGTGTCCTGTGCATCTTTCACTAGAATTTGCTTTTACTTCAAAGTACTTCAGGATTCTGTGGAGTAAACCTGATGATGAATTTCATAACAAGAGTTCCAGTTCATGTGCTATTGGCCAAAGCCCAAATGCTACTTCATCCCGAGTTGTTTACAAACCAAAGGAAACACATTGTTTCTTTATACATACCTCTTGTGACATGCAACAAAACTGAGATAAATACAGATGTCTCAGAAAATCTTCACTTTATTTTCCATGTTTGTGTTTGAAAAATATTGCATACAGGGGATATTCAGATTAGTGTGCCTCTCTACCCTTAAAAATAATAATGTTAATTGCATTTTTTCAAGCATACAACAACTTTTATGCTAAGTAAATATTACTTAACAGGAACAGAATATTGTTTCAGAAATAACTAACATTAATTATCTGAATATGTTTGAGAATGGAAATGGAAAATATATAAAGCACTTCTGTTAGAAGTATAAAATACATTGCTGAAAGTCAGTTCGTGTCCTATGATTCATTGTTTTTCATTATTCTGTTGTTGTTCTTAAAGCAACTTTTAAACATGCCATGTGTTACTCCTCCGCTAGCTTTAACAAAAATTTGGTAACTATGCGAAACAGTTGATCAGGGAGGCCTAGTCTGCTGTTGTTCCTGGCTGTAGGTCTGCAGAATTCAGCCTATCTCAGATAAAGGTAAGGATAACTGCCTTACAGGAATGCAGGTTAGGCGCTACAGTAGTTACATTTCTGTATTAAAATCAAAAAAACCCAAACCAACAAACTTTCCAAGACTTGTTCTGCCGGATATGTTTCGGTTACACTGGTAGACTAATTTTGCCAGTGTTTTGAGATTATTATCTCAAATTATTAAAATAGTTTGCAACACTTAATTGTGATCATTTAAATAAGGCTATTCTAGACAATTTAAAGAGTTGTACATCCATCTCCAGTTGCCTCTAGGCCACCGAGGCACGATGGGTATGCAAGGGTTACAGTTTGCTAGGACAGTTCTACAAAGAAATAGAAAATAACTTCCTTTGTTCAGTTGCTTAGTTTTTTTCCAGATTGCGTGTTTCAAGTTGATGGTGTACTTTTAATAACCACGTATGATTAGGATCCTGGCTTCAGGTGTCACTGAGAAGTGGAACCTTAAAGCACACCACCACTGAAACAGAAGGGGATGATGTAGGAGTTACTAGACACATCCTTTCTCTACTCAGCCTGAGGAAATTAGTTGCAGAACAAGATGGTATAGTTAAAGACCACAACTTTATCAGCACACTTTATATGTGGTGGAACTATTATTCCAGACACAGCATTTGTCACCAACACCAACTGGATGTAGTTCACTGGGAAGTTCCTGGGTTTATTGCATGTTTTGATAAGAGACTTTTAAAACGCAACTCTGGGTTTGTTGTGTGCATGCCCTCCCATACATCTGGTTTTTTTGTAGCATAATTTTGATCTGTAGTACCTGTTACTAGTGGTAAAAAGTGAGTTTGAAATAATATTCTGCTTACAGTGTTATCATTAGGCCGAAGTAAAATTGCTATATTCCTACTTCATAGTGGATACTGCAAACATAATAGGTAGTGCTGATATAGCTCACCTGAGTTGACTAAGTGCCATGTAATTTAGCCAATATGACTGTACATATTAGGCTTTGATACCTCTCAGGCATTTGTAGCCTGAAAAATAATCCAGAGAATCTTGGATACTGTTCTTGGTGCTTACTCAAGTAAACTGAAATGGGACTATAAACTTTCACACTGCTTTGGTTCTTCTTAACACAGCTCAGAGAGTTTCCTTCTTGTATTTCTTTTTGGATCTACTACCTACTGTGAAAGTTTTGTTATAAGAGAAGTTGCTTAATGTGAGAAGAAGGGATAATATGCAGTTGGAGTTGTTTTAAAGAGAGGTAGAAGCTTGTTCCACTTTAGTGGGGTTATCATTGTTTATTTAATAATGTGTTTTCTCAATGTAAACCTTAATGGTGAGATCAAAGGCAGTTATGCTTGCTATAACTTTAGAACACAAATCCATGAAACCGACTTTTAGTTACAAATGCCAGCCTGAAAAAAACCTCACACTTTCTTCTTGGTGTGTGCTTGTCAACACGCACATTCTGTACAATGTGATAAGACACTTGTAGTTAGCATGTGCATGCAACCAAAATAGATTAAAGGCATGTACTGAAATTTTTAAGACAGTACAGACTAAACAATTAGGAATTTAAGGCATGTTAGAAACAGGAAGGGAAAATAATTGTGCTCGTTTATTCAGTTTAAAATGAAACAAAAATAATTACATAGCCTTCTAATTGACAGTCAGAAATGGGTCTTTTGAAACAGTAAGCATACAAAAATCCATGTTTAGGAATATGAGAAAAGCACTCTTAAGTTTACTAAAAAGAAATAAGTACAGTAGATTGCCCCACTGTATTTGCATTTGTATAATGAATGTTCCAGCAGGCAGCTGCTTACTTCATTGTATCTTTAAAAACATTGTGTTGCTCCTCTGGTCTATAAGAATCTGGCCTTTATGTCCTTATCGATGTCTATGTAATTCCCCTTGCATGGGATGCAAGTTACAGACTTGTAATAGATGACAAAACTGTCATGCAGTCAGAATTCTGATTTAACTAGCTACATGCACAGTCCAGCAGAGCTAGACACCTTGCTGGGATCCTGCAACATGCTCTGCTTTCCAGGCAATATGCTAAGCATTCTCACGTCATAGAGTCTTAGATGTTCTAAAGAGCGCTGAGGAAGCTAGCTCATTTGTGTCCTGAAAGGTTGGCAATTCCTATTTTGAGTCGTTATTCTTAAAATGAGTTCTAATATATACTAAAAAACTTGCAGTGTCTGTTTAGCTAGCCTAAAGAAATCCCTGTGAAGTCCTAACACTGCTGCCAGATGAAAATGCAAAAAGAAAATTTAAGCTAATAGCAGAAGTCAGAATCATTTTGCATTAACCACTGGCTCATGCTCCATCCCTTAAAATGCATTTTTTGTTCTTGTTAAGATTTGTTTTTGCCAAGCTGCTGTTCAGGTTCCTAGTAATCATCTACAGGTTGTTAAAATTGCCCTTTTCATCATGCATTTGATATGTAAACTGATTCTTGTGTTAGGCTGTGAGAATGGTAGCTGATGCTTCCCAGCTGCTGAGACAGATAAGGCATTTCATGACAGTTCGATTAAAAATGTTCTGTTCTATCTCCTGTGCTCCCCACACTTTTCTTTCCACATCAGCCTTTTTTCCCCTCAACAAAAGTGCAGCTAGGCCATGTGGCCTAACATCTTATTCCCTTGCTACTGACCCAGCCCAGACATGACATCAGTACTGGGGTAGGATATGTCAGCTTCCTCAAGGCAGAAGGGAGCTTGAAGTAGGAGGAACTGAGCTGAAAAGTTCTCAGGGGACGAGAGGGGTGTATTACAAGTTGCATATTTTAAGCAAGCAGAATGGAATCTCTTGGAACAGGCATCCAGATATTTGCTGCTTAGATTTTTATCACTTACAGGCAGTTCATACCAAGTCAAGGACGTAAAACCAAGTTTGAGATAATATGAAAGACAGGGCAAAAGCAGGCCAATTGAGTAAGTCAAAGTCATTTAAAAAGGTCCAGAAGAAAGTGAGAGCCTCAGAAAAATGAGGCCAGGAGCTAATACAAAATAAAGCAACCCACTTCCACAGAAAAAAGCAACCCATTTTCATAGACAGTGAAAAGCATGTGAAAGTGGTGTTATTTTAGTGCAGCCAATGTGCTTAAGAGCCATATCTTAATCTGTCTTTGACAACTTGCTGCTTTAGATATACCCATGGGTGCCTCGGGCTATATGGAGCCTAAAAGCCATCAGTCAAGAATAAAAGGTGCAAAACCGGTATTATTACCTGTTTATTAGTGGATTTTGCCCTGTCTTGAAGGTTAGAGAAAATGGTATAAGGACAGCAACGCTCTTAAGTCCAGGCTTTTAACTGCTGTGCTTAGGGAGTTTACAAAAGGCCAGTCAAACTCCCTGCAGAACTACTTTGGGCTGTCCAAGCAGCACAGTAAGAACAAGAGCCTGGCCTAGTACCCCTCTGTTCCGTGCCACTAGAAGGGATGAGGTGGTGTCTCTTTCTGTCTTATTGATGGACGGGGAGATGGAGTGTTTTATGGTTTCTTCTCTTTGTTCCCTATCTTTGCCACCTGCCATTCGTGAGTGTTCAGAGGTCAGAGACTCAACTGTTGAGAGTGCCTGAAACTTATGTAAGGTAACACTGATTTTTAAAAACCAGATCAAAAATCGAATGTTTTAGAAGACAGACAGAGGCATAGTTAATATTAAAAGTTACATAGCTATTGAAAAACCACGTCCCAAGTTGCAGTTCAGTCAGGTGAAAGAGGCTACAACAATCATCAGAGATCTTTTTAATCATACTAATAATCACCCACTGTACACAAAATAGCACAATATACAGGGTCATTGGGTCATCAGGGATATTCACTCTCTAGTTAGGGGAATATGATCAATTCAGAGTCCACCATCTACCTATACTTCTGAAAAGCAAATAGGCAACTACTAATTCACCTAATGTAGGTAAAAATTTAATGAAGGGTTGATTGATCACTCAGCAAATTTGATGTAAAAGCACCACCGAGTTAAGAAGCCTTTGTCCATAATTTTGTGGATATTAGAGTGGTATTTGACTTCATCAGTGGATAAGAAAGTATGACTTGTGTTCCAACTGAATGTTACTGAGTGAGCAGGAGGGTTTCAGGGACTTTTTTATTGTTTTGTCCTTTAGACATGTGTAATACGCAAAATGCTAGAAATAATTACATTTCATTTAAAAGTTGAAAAGATCCACCTGAAGTGTAAGTTTAGCCAAGGCCACAAACGTATGTGAGTTTCAAATATATGTAGTACCTTACCATGCCAAAGCCTCTCAAGGCTTTTTATAGATGATCTACAATACACAGGAAATGAATGGAAACAAGGAAATCTTTGGCTTGAGAGGCAGCTGCTGAAATACTCAGCAAAAAAACAAGCAGCAGAGACAGAATGTATGAAAATGAAAGAATGAAACAAGGTCAATAAAGAGTACCTAAGGCACCTTGTTTAATAGTCATCTTTGCTACACTCCTTAAGACCTCCAAATAACATATAAAGCTGTAAATGCTAAGGAATGTGAAGATGAAACAGCTGAGGAGATTGAAGATGAAAAGAGCAGAGGACAAAATACATTACTCTTATTCATAGTTAAAATTCCCATGATCAAAGGATGTGAATAAATATATTCTTTTAAGTGATAATGAAGTAAAGAGAAGCATCAGAGCTAGGAAAATGAATGAAAGGAGGAACCAGGACTGTTAAGAGTAAGTTCATTTGATATTCATGAATTGCAAGTCAAAGTGAAGTAGAAAAGAAGGCTGGAGATTGGGATATTTCCTCTGTTGTCTAGTGCATTTTTCAGTCTCAAGTACTACAGAGGGGGGAAATATTCCCCTTAATTTGAAAACAGAAGAATAGGAGAGTCCAGTCTGTACTTTGTTTAGGAATATACACTCTACAGCAGGAACTGCAAAACTGTCCGTGCAAAAA
>VWZW01004301.1:884558-925862 GCA_013397115.1 Edolisoma coerulescens | reverse complement strand
AAAAAAAAAAATTCAAAGGAGAATTTTGAAGAGGCCTGGGAACTCTGTTTATTCTACAATAAATATTTTAATCACCACTTAGCTGTGACTTTCATCAAATGCAGTATGTAGTGGACTGGTAATATAAGCTACATCTGATAACAGACTGGTTAAGTCTTGGTTTGGCCACTCCTCCCTGCAAATCAATACAAATTAAAAAAATAAAGGGCAGGGGAGAATTCCATTACTACTCTGGTTCAGTACAAGGTGGTTTGTTAAAGTGAGTCAGCTCTATTGAGTTTGCTTCCTGTTCTTATACTAGAAAATAGAGCTTATAATTAAAGCTCTCTTTGACATAACTGGCTTACTACAAGTTTGATGATCTGGGTGCAAGATGTTCAGTCAGCTTCCAAATTTATGTTCCCTTGCTACTGCTAGCCAGAGGGAAATTTATCCTTTTACACACTTTACAAGAAAAAAAGCCAACAAACCTCTATCCATCTCAGTCTCTGGCCTTATTTGAATACTAGTTCATCTATACACACCTAAAAGTTTCAAAACACCATGAGAGATTGAAAGGAGAAATTGCCGAGAAATCTGTAGGAATCCAAATGTATGCAGCAGAGTAGGAAGTTAGGTCAGCTGAATGCTTCAGGGGATATAAATACTTCTAAGGTTTTTTTTCACATAGTTTCTGGACTATCAAACTAAAGTCTGCAATAGCCAGAAGCCTGCCTACATTTTAATGCGTATTAATTTAAAACTGTACAACAGCATTTAGTGTTCATGAAGATGATTGTTACGCTTTTGGCATTTTTAGGAAAGCACATCAAGCTTAAAAGTAGAATAAGACTACTGTCTTTCAGTACCTAGACTTTGTGCTCATGAAGTACAAAAAACCACAGACATTTTCCTCATTGTCTGCTTTTACCTTGCATTCTCCCCTCAGGTATGGCCCATTTCCTGTTCCCTCGGAGCTACCTTTGGCTATATGGCTGGTCTGATTATTGCACCTCTGTGGATACACTGGAACCGGAAGCAGCTTACATACAAAAGCAGATAACTGGAGCAAAGAGAGACAAGGTACTTCTTTGTGCAGATTCCATACAGACTGTGCAAAAGTTGGGTTTTTTAAGAGATAGATAGATATATATATATATAGTCAAAGCAGAAGACTGTCCAAATTCAGTTAAAGTATTTCAGGCCAAGCATCTCCACTCAATAAAATCACATAGATGCCATTTCAGCATGGTGCAGTTTTTGCTTCCTCTAGACTGTGTAACCCTGAGAGATTGTACCTTCCAGTCTGAATAAAATATTTGTAACAGATGTGGTGGCTTCTTATTACAAGTTCGTTGAGTTTGATTTTAATCCTCTGGATTTCACTGGTTGTAGAAGGCAGAATCGTAGGTTTAGCTTTCAAACTTGTAACAAATTCACTATGTACTTAATGCATTGTATTTAAAATCAGTAGAATTTCACAGTAAGCCTGGCCGTTGTCAAATGTCTCTCACGTGATCAAACAGCAGTTTATGCATCTTGAGCCTATTCTCTTCTTCACTGTGTGTTTCTTTGGAGTTAGAATGGCTATTATAGCTTCATCAAAAACAGTCTTCAGTCCTTTCTGTGTTAAAGCTGAACACTCCACATAGCAGTAGGCTCCTATCTGTCAAGAAAATAAGTTAATTCAATAGCAGTATGTCTCAGCTGTTCAATTCCATCTGGGCACTTCTGCTTTTTTTTTCCCCCCCATAGCAACATTACAATGTTTGGCTGCAATCTAAAAAAGTTATCTGCATGTGCACCCCCCCGTAGGAAAAAATAAGGTTTGTCTTTCGTCCAGAGATCTGGAAGGTGTTTAATTTGGTTGGTTTATATAGGAAACAAATAAGGTCTTTAGATTGGCAGTGGGGGCCTAAGATATGTTTGATAATTAAAGAGCAAAAAAGAATTACATGACCCATTTGTGTTTCAAAAATAAAGGCTCTGTAAGTGTCCTGGTAAGAATTATCCACTCAGTAGTTAACATGGCAGTATAACATTCTCAAATAATTTCTAAAAGATGCTTCCAACATTTTGCTTGAGCAGGAGAGGTCCCTTCCAACCTCAACCAGTCTGTGGATTTTAATTATTTTTGACTAATACTTATATAGCTTGTATAGCTTTTACAAGTATCTACACTGAAAATTAGAACTACTACTAACAAGAAAGTGTAATTACATAGGTCTGCTTGTTACCTGTTACCTCATTAATGTAAGTAAGTATTTTTAACTGGTAAGCAGTCACAAGGTTTCATATGTGAACTGCTAAAAGATAAGCGAAAAGTGGTAAAGGCAGAAAAAGTCAAGTAGAAATAGGGGGGTTTTGTTGTTGTTTTTTGTTACTTGGTTTCATTTAGGAGTATCCAGTTTACCTCTTTTGCTAACTTCTGTCCTTGCTCCACAGATACGGGCTTCTCTTTCATATCATTCAGTCTTGCCAGAGTTTTTGGGTCATCACGGAGATCAATCTAGCAAGAAAGATTGAAGTCATGCTGGAATACTTCCTCTAAACAAAAGTCAGCAGGCAATATGATACCCTCATTTTAAAGGAGAATTATTTAATGGAATATTATCTCTATAAAAATGGAGTCATGTCATGATTCATCTCATGGACCCTTCCTGATTCAAAAGCCCTGTATTTAAGCTGTGAACCTTTAATCCAGAAGGAACAAACATTTATTCTGTAATTCAGCTCTTCAATGAGATGTGATCATCTTAGAATACCAAATGCAGTGGCAGAAAGATTAACCCAAAGGTAACACCAACATGTGGGTCACTTTATAAATGAAGCCCGGTCCACTACCCACAAGAAGCAAGAGGAAGTTGTCTCACTTCTCCCCTTGCTCCTCTGCTTCAGCAAATGTTGCATGTGACTAATAGTTGTAGACCCAAGTAATTCCAGTAACATGGGCATGAGCAGACAATTCTAGTCCGTAAGTCCTGTGACTTTTTAGAAAGTCACATGGGAGACATGCAGCCAATCTTGCCACCCTGTTTACAATGGCCGTAAGTTTTTTTAACAAAATGGAGATAGCTCATTGGAGAACAACAAATATCTAGGTTTTTCTGCCACCTGTAAGGGTTGTTCCTCCGAAGGCAGAAGGAAGTGCTGCTCAGGTCCTGTTGGGCCTGAACATCCAGCCCAGAGAAAACGCACTGTACAATGATCATAATTGTTTCAATAAAGTAGAACAGAACCAAATATACCTGTGTTCCCACTAGTAAAAAGGGAACATTAGGTGCATATTCCTTCAACTCTGGTACCCACTCTTCCTTCACATTTTGAAATGAAGCAGGGTTTACCACTGAGAAGCAGATAAGGAAGACATCGGTCATAGGGTAAGATAAAGGTCTCAGACGATCATAGTCTTCCTAAGGAAGAAAAATTCTGTTATCTGCAATATTAAATTGTTGCCTGTATTTTGTTAATTTTAACAGTTATATTCAGAAACTCTATTTCATGAAGGTTGTTGAGGCAAACTTTCTGAATGTTTAAAACTATTCCAGGTTAGTGTCGCTGTTAGAGCAAAATCTACATATGAAGATAACTACATGTGAATATAAATATTTTGAAAAATGTGTTAATACTGACAGAAACTTGCTTCTCTATGAGAATATACAGAAGACTACCATTTAAAAAATTTTTACTTAAGGAACAAAATGAAAAGGCTTATGGTTCAAACACACTTGCAGATCAAAGATTAGTATTTGTAAAGAAATGAGCAGATGAGACTGCTGTAGAGTCATCCAGGTTATACAAAGCTAGGCTAGATTAAGGCTATTCGATGCACCTAAATGTTCTATTTTGGATCATACATAGAGGTGATATTTAAAGCCCTCCTTAGAATTTTCTTTGTCTCTTAGAAACCTTAGAGTCCTGTTGCTAGTGTTCAGGGCAGTAGGAAGGATCAGAAGGGACCTCTTTTGTCTAGACTGTGCTTTCTGTTAGCAAGCCCAGCAAAGGATCAGAAGGAACAGAAATTCAGGATGAAGAACACTATCAGGGTAATGTTAATGCCTTTGTTTGTTTGTTTGTTGGGGGCTTGGGGGAGGAGTTAGTGTGAAAAGATTATTTAGGACATTTAGAGCCACAGCATTTAAAGCCAGCAGTCCTACTGCCAGGGCATGCAAGTGTGGCAAGACAAGTACCTAGGAGCATTGCCCCTGTTGTAAATCAGAGTTCTCTCTAGCAAGGGAGAAAGTGGATTTTTGCCCTCTGTTTTAGCTAACAGCTGGAGGGAACATGCCCCAGCTTCTCTCTGCAAGGCTTCCTTTGGTCTTTGGCAGTGAACCAATGCCTTACCATTCCTACCAGAGGGTTTTGGTGGTTTTTGTAACGTAGATAACTAAGACTGAGCCCAGGCATTGCAGAGACACTGATAAATGCTGGATTTATACCTTCCACAGGAAACACTAGTTTATTATGGCTGCTGCAGCAATCTCCCCCATGTAAACTCCCCATCTTAATTAAATCTCACAAATAATGGAATGATTTGTTCATTAAACATAGAGACAGAAATGTAATTCAAGTCCATGTTTGAAATGATTAAATTTTCAGAAAATTAAATTTTCGTTTCCTTGGCAACTGCCGCCAGATTATTAACTACAGTCACACCCTCAGAAACGCCCTTCATTGATTTGTTAGGTTTTAAACATGGTCACTAGAATTTCAGAAAAACTGTGAGAAACTTCCTCAGAACAGTTTCTGCTAGACCCATCTTTCCATTTGGAAGTCAACAGCTATGGGAAGAGAGCTGTTATTCTCATCATGAACTGGAGGAAAGACAAGCACAGGCAGAAATTCTGCAGTAGCAAGGAGGTGATCATTACTTGTCACACTCTTGTGCCATTTTGAGTATCCACTCTACTGCCAGTTTTGTACACAGGCTTGTCAGTTAGCTAGAGCATGCTTAATTGTTAACATGGCTTCCCAATTCCACAACCACAGTAACTGATACCACTGTGAAACTACAGCATTTGACAGGCCTTTTTCCTGCCAGTGTCAGGCTCTTGTCCTGATTCAGAAGAAAAAAAACAGTAACCCTGTCTTTTCCAAATCTGTGGACGTTCATCACAGAAAGCAGAAATAACTTCAAGAACATCAACACAGGAAGTTGAAACTCTTCAACATTCAGTTGTTTTTTTAGGCATGTATTTTACGTTTCACTTCCACTACTGAATATAGCTAGATCCTACTCAGGGTTGCACTCTGTTTTCTGGGGTGGAGATCAAAATCCTAAAAGAAGCTTCCCAACTGCCAATTACTCTGTTCCCCAGAGTACAAAATCTGCATGAAAGAACACACAGTGGATCCGTCAGCTGCTCTCAAATTCAGCCCTAAATCATATATGGGGTATTAGTGAATAGGTTGTGTTTTTAAAAGATCTAGTTTAAAGCTGTAATTTGTTCCTACCACCAAAGAGCTGCCATCCCTGTACTCTACATTTTCTAAAATCTCGTATTTGTATTAGGATAACTAGAATACTGCCTGCACTAAATGCTGGAATGGAGAAAGCATTTCACTGTCACCAGAAATTACTGTTAGTCCATTAACCTTAAAATAGCTCTTTAGTTAATCCATTTCAAATTACAGATGGACCTTTTATTCATAGCAAATACTAATCATTTTCTTAAAGCCAGTCTCGGGTCTGAACTCCTTTCCTGCTCCTGCATTTGTTGATGTGCCTTTTGATTTATACCCTGTCCCACTTGCACTGGGCAAGCTGTGGGTCCATCCAGTGTAATTAAGAAGTTAAACTGAAGGCAAGTACAATGTGATTGGATGCATCATGTACCACAGCCAAAGATGTATGTGGTATTTGCTACAGTGGGCTTCACTGCATTTATGCTTCCTTAAATTATCAGAGAATTTGGCTATACCCACCAGTCCTGCTGCCTGAAATATGCCAGTGCTCTCAGGCTCTCCTTTAAACCTTGTCTGTGCTCTGAACATCAGGTTTGCATTGATACTGAGAGGATGTAGTTCTAACAAAGCCTCCCACCACATGATTGGACTGGTCCTGAGTCCTCCTGAGAGAAACCCTGCTTAAATTTTGTCAGCATCTAGTAGGCCATCTGTGCTTAAAGACTCCTTCTGCCTCCCAACAGCCCCTCAGAAACAGCAATAAAATCTGTAAACTTTCTCTGATGTATTGGGCCAACATAACTGCTGCAGTTGGTAGAAGAATCTGAAATGCCAAATTAATTTAGACTTAATATTAGAGAAGCCTGGAAAAATCTTACTGCTTCAACTATAATTTATTTCCTGAATCTAGTATAAGGGAAATAAATGTGGTTTATTCTAAAATTAAATGCAACAGCAAAATTGATTATACTAGCCAGTTAACGTAAATTCCTATTTGAGTGCATGTACACACCACACTATACAGCAATTAGACTAATTAGACAATCTGATTGGGGGATGCACTGCATATATATTTAGGCTTTAAAAATATTTAAGGATATTAGCAGGAATATTTTAAGAATGTGAATAAGATGGGCAAGAAAGCCCCTAAGGATTGAAATAGTCAGTGTAAGTCTCAAAAACTCCAGGCTGTAATAGTGAAACAGCTCATTCTCCAACATACTCTAGAGTTTAAAAAAAATTGTTTGCTGAAGCAGGTGAATACAGATAGAAAATACAAGGGCTGTAATAACTCCAATCAAAATTGGACACAAGAATGTTGGCTTAATTAATGTTCTGTGGAGCTGTGATCCCTCTAAAAGACATGAAACTGCAGCAGATCTGTTCATCATTTCCCTAGTATCCCTGTGGAAACCCAGGACAGCTGCCAGTACACAACAGACATGAAAAAGGAGATGAGATGGAGGAACTAAGGACTTGGCTTCTCAACTACTACAAATGGGGCATTTTGTTTTTAGAGTGGAGAATGGAAGTTCAGACTTTTAAATTACCATGTCTTCTTATGGTAGGCTGCAGGTATGTCTAGCATTGCCTTTATCTTGGTTCCTTAAAATCTGTTCTTTAGGTCTCCTTTTCTATGTTACAGTACCTAATAATCTGCCTGAGATTTTCTGCTGCTGTGTACTTGAATACTGTATTTTGGATGGTGAAGTGGATTTGCACTAACACATCCAAAATCTGGCTACTTCCAACATTTACCTCTTCAAAAACAGAGGTCTTGAGAAACTTTTTGTATGCAGACTGAAGAATGGTATTGCAATTCCACAGCATTATAATATTCTTCATTTCATGGGTTTGCTCAGACCAAAAGCAGAATGCAGTGCCCCATTTCAAGTCATACATTTGATTTTGAACTAACACTTTTGCCCAGTTCTGTAGATATCAGCTGAGAGACACAGCTAAAACCACCAAACTGTATTCCTAACTCTGCCACTGACACAATATGTAGTCCTGAGCAAATGGTTATCCTCTCCCTGTTTGCATCTTCCCATCTGTAGGGGTTTGCTAGCTTAATAATGCATTAGTCTTTGCAAAGCACTCCAAAAGCCTTTGATGTACACAGCTTATGTGCAGTGGGATATTTTTAAAAAAATATACTCAGACAAAGTGGAGTATAATAATTTCTGGACAACCTTCTTGACCCACAAAAGGCATTATTTCCTTATATTTATTAGAACACTGAAGTGAGAGGTGCAGGCATACAGAGATTCTGTCATACTAGAGACCTTGTAGTTTCCCTGATTTATGGTATCACGCTCCTCCTGGCTCAAGTTAAAGTGATGGACACAGAGACAGAGGTCCTTACCCTGCTGTCAGTAATGTGAGACCACAGGCCTCCTTCTCATTTGGAATGGTATTAGGGTCTCTCTGTCCACTTTGGAGAGATGAAAGGCAATTAGTCCAGCCAATATATTCCCACACTTTGACCAAGACCTTTGAGGAAGTTCACACCTCTCAGATCTGCCCTTGCAAGTAGCGAAGACAATGTTAACCTAGATCTGTCTGTTTGATTTTTATTTCTTTGCTAGTGTTTTTAAGAAAATAGGAGAAACCAAATTCTGATATGTCATTAACACTGACGCAGGGGCCTAAGATGTGTCATGTTTTAATCCACACTCAGTGTCTTGTTCTGACAGAACCAAAGTAATGAATTATTTTATGTGTTTTGCAGCTTAGGAATGAAATTTTAACAATGCATCTCCAGTCGTTATACTGACATACCCTTGATAAACCTATTTCTATTCCAAGAGGTATAAAGTGGATGGGTGGAAACAAAATAAAGCTTGCACCACTGGAAGAAAAACTGGAGCTTGAAACCTCTGGGTTTGTGATCTCTGTGTTAGCAACCATCTGTTGCTTTCACAGCTTACAACAGCAATCGTAAGAAGAGGTTCTCACTCCCAACCATCTGTTTTTAGAGGGGAAGCCAAAAATAGGCACCAGGCAGAGTTGCTAGAGGAATCCAACCTTCATGCAGCAAAGGGTAAATCACTACTGCTCAGAAGGGCTCAGTGAGACACAGTTTTGCAGAGTAAAATCCCAGGTAAAAGTCTTAAGTTTTAACCATTTCATAGTTACAAGAGTCAGAAGTCCTCTCTCATTATGAATTGCCGTATTTCAATTTTTGACATGCATTTCAAACCTATCCTTCAAGACTGCATTTTTCAGTTTTCCTCCCTGAAAATAAGTTTCTGTTTCAGAAGGCCCCTTGTAATATTTTGGAAAACATAACAAGTGAACCCTAATGACTGCTGTACATAACACGTGGACTTAGTAACAGCTCATAGCTACCTCTGGACACATTTTGCCATCTCCC
This sequence comes from Edolisoma coerulescens, assembly GCA_013397115.1. Classification (NCBI taxonomy): domain Eukaryota; kingdom Metazoa; phylum Chordata; class Aves; order Passeriformes; family Campephagidae; genus Edolisoma; species Edolisoma coerulescens. The sequence continues at coordinate 917,101 of VWZW01004301.1, read as the reverse complement.
CCAAATTGTTTGGAATTAAAGGCTGATCTGCAGTTTTGCCATAAGCACCAGGCAAAGCCTCTGAAGGCTTTGAAAGCAACTGCTTACTCCAGAAGCACATCAGGAAACAGACTTCACTCCGCTGAATCACCCTGTGGTTTCCGATTCTATGAGATGCTTGGTGGGGGAGGAGAGAGGGAAGTGGCCTGTACTGCCCCATGCCAAGCACAAATTGCTTCCCTGGCTAAAAAACACTCTTTTTCAGTCTGGGCTGTGTAACACTGTAACCCTTTGCAAGGAAGGAGGGTGGAGCGTCCCCCAGGATGCTGGTTTCCTGGCACCGCCACTCAAACGGCACCATTAACGCAGGACCATTTGGCAGAAAGCTACAGTTTGGACTGACACTGCATTGCCATAAAACGTCTGCTTGTCCAGTTCCGCAACCCAAGCTCTGCTACGCTGATGACTGCATTTGATTTTTCAGTTGCCTACATCTGTAGCCCCCAGCTTTTGAATGCGCAAAACAAGAAACATGCAGTGATTGTTCCCTGGCTGCAGGGGGAAAGTGCACTACAGACCCTCTGTCTCTTCACAGGCTTCTGAGGATACAGCCTGCATTGCTAAAGAAAGCAGAATTGCCCTGTTGTGGTTTGTTCGCACAGGTTTCCCAGAGAGTGCAAAAAGCTGCTGGTTTGGGCCCAGCATCTATTTTTAATTTATAGAAAAGGCTGCAAGAATGCAGGGTAAGTGCTCTTCCATTGTAGTCTGAAAATGAAGTAAACTGATCTAAATCCATTTCTGAATTCCTGTGAGGAGGACTGTTCAAAGGACATATGAATTAAACATTGAAAAAGCCCAGGGTTTGTGAATTACCTTTTTTTTTTTTTTAACAAAACTTTCCTCCTAGCATATTTGAGAACTGAGCAGCTGCTTACATGTCTGAAAAGCTTTTCTGGATAGAGAGAAGTAACTAGCTGGAAGATGGAGCCTAGTAAGATGGATTTTAGAGCATTAGAGACAGGAAGGACAGAATATTTCCTTTATTATACACAAAATTGCCTTAAAATGATCAGATTTGATCCTAGCCTTAATGTGGGATTCAGTACTGCCCAAATGCTACATCTAGCCATGTGGTGATGCTAAACTACTTTCCTAGATGGTCTGAATAGCACATTCCCTTCTCTCCATCACCATGAGAACTTTGACTTGCTGGTTTCTTCTTGGTTTTCTAAAAGTGAAAGTCCCTGAATTTTCTTCTTATTAGGGCTTATTATTTTAGCATCTGTATCAACAGAACATGTATTCAGGTGACTACAAGCACAGTTTCACTTGAACACCTTCACTTAAACCAGTTGCCTACCCACTGTGGAGCTCCTAAGAAGTGGCAGAGTAGCTGCCATGGACAAACCCCTTCATTCCTTGCCCATGAGAAATCTCAGTCCTGCAGTGCATTTCTTTCTGACTGTCAGTGACTTTATGAACAGCACTCTTTCCACACCAGATTTCCATTTTCCCCGGGAAAGGAGTTCACCCCAGTTGTTGTGTCTGCAGCCATGAACAATCAGGATTTTCCGTTCTTTCAGATACAGCAAATTAAAGTTAAAAATTAAAATGCACCCTGACATGGGAGATCTGGTCAGATCCTCTGCAGAACCTGCTCTTTGGAAAGATGGGTTCCCTCACTTTATTTTCACCAAAGAATATGACCTGTTCTCACAGGCAAAACAGCCTATAGAGTTGGTTTAATACAGTTCTCCATATCGTATTAGACATGTCTTTTAATTTGCTATATAAAGACTGATCAGACAAGCAGGACTGATCAGTTAGGTGTCCCACTCCCTTTCACCTTTTACAAATAAACCCCAAAAGCACATTCTTCAGTCCAGTGTTGAGCAACAGATAATAGATTACAGCTTCACACTGCCTCCTCAAGATCAGCTCTCATCACACAGCTTCTCAGGAGAGTGCCAGGGCCATCACGTGCACCTTGAGTGAGTACATCACAATGAAGGAGTTTCTGGAATTAAAGGAGTTCCTAAGAGTCTTCTGCACCTTGTTTTATATCAAGTCCCATTTGCTAGGGCTAACAGCTTCCATTGAAGAACATGGTAAAACACTCAGCAGATGTTAATGCAATTGAAAAACTGCCTACGGTTTTTCTTTCTTAAGTGAGGAATTTGTAAGCCATCTCACTGCCTGTGGCTGGCCTATCTGTTGGTCATAACTAAAGATGCATCCCAGGTCACACCTGGCATCCATCCCTTGTTGACTCCCACACTGAATCCCAACTGGAAATCAGACCAACAAGGAACTAGCATTAAGTTCATTCTAATGATGATCTTAAAGCATTGATGGCTGCATCTAATTTAGAGCACAAGCTGCCTGAGGTAGTCCGAGTCTGTGTTTTATTCATGGGAAGCAATATACTCACCTAGGATGCTGACAGATGTTGCTTTGCTCTGGAGAATAATGCTGCCACCTGCATTTTTATGTGCACACCAGCGAGTGCCAGGCATAGCAAAGAATTATTGCACACATGCCACAGCACAGATGCAGCATGGAGCAGGATTAAAACAGACTGGGGACAGTAACTGTTAAAGTGTCAAGTGACACAACCTCTTCAGAACGGCTGAAAGTGTCACATAGCATTCAGACATTTTTCTTAACACAGCTCACCCAATCACTAATTCAAACAAATAGACTGCTTATAAAACCACAGAACAGAGCAGTAAAAAGATACAGTTCTCCTCTCTGTCCTTATTTTGCATTTTTTCTCATGAGAGGAGGAGCAGTTTATTAGAAATGCAACTGCTAATTTGGAGGCCTAAAAAAGAAGTCCTGAAGTTCTTCCCCGAAGCATCCATTTTTGAGATGTTGAAGTTTATAATTCACAATAGAACTGCAGGATTTGGAATCGGTGTGCTTTATATTATTTCTTAATTACCAGGTTCCTGGAGTCTCTATGAAGAAAAAGCACATCCTTTTCACCTTTAAATGAAAGATTAATTTCTAGTACCCCACAGATACAGAGAAAGCTTGATACATGAAGATACATGAAGGCCAAAGGTTTAAAGAAAACCCACATGCAGCAAAGGACAAAACCATTTTAACTTCCTAGGTTTTTTAGGTAGTGGTGTATGTGGATAGGAATAGCTGACTCATCATTTTGAATACCCGGGACTGACAAAACCTTGGTATTGCTGAAGCAGGTTTTACATCCACTTTGTCCGTGTGTTCTGAATAAAGGAACTGGAACAAAGTTTACTGAAATCAGCAGTAGGGTGCCAGCTAACAGAGAGCTTTGGATCAGACCCTAACACACAAAGCCCTTTTACATTGCAGGTCCATGTTATGGGGACAGTGCTTTCATCTAAATTATATTTACTTTCTTTTAAGATTAGTTTGGAGGCTGAATCAGGAGTTAGGCTATAAATGAAAACTGTGCATTTTTTTATACTTCTCCTATTTACCAAAATATGGAGAGCTCTTTGCAAAGGAAGCAGATTTCAAAGGAGAAGTCTGAGTATGGACCTGACGAAAATTCCCAGGGTCTCATATGTTCTCTATCAGAAAAACTCCACGAGTCATGCTACCTTACCCAGTTGTCCCATTCCATCACTCCTGCCTCCTGCAGCACAGCTGTAGATTATATGACACTCAGCTGAGTGCAGGTGCACACATCATCTTAAAATGAACTCGGGAAGAAAGAGGATATGCGATAACATTGTGCTGGAAGAACAGTAACTATTGCTTGTATTCAGTGTTGCCTTTTTAGCTGGTGATGTTTGGATAGCATTGAAAGATGCCACTGTGCATCAAAGTAATTAAAAATGAGTAAAATTCAGACAGCACTCTGTCACAAACTAAAGGATATCTACTGACTCAACCCAGGGAAAAAGGGCTTTTTACTTGGCCATGTAATCAATGTTTAGCAAGGGTCTGTCCTTGGTCAGTAGTCTTCATAGAAATGTTCTTTTAACATATCAAAAATCGAAGTTTCAGAGAACTGTCAAACTTGGTTTGCTTTGTGTTCTTTATTTTGGTCTGCCATTAATTTGCTGTTAATGTGGCAAAGATATTCTGGATCTACATTTTCAAACGCATCCCTTAGGTTTGATTTTAACGTAACTCAGTGTCGCTATTCAAAAGTCCTGTGGGGCTTTTGGCACTGAAAATGAAACATGACTGTCTTGAGTTTCCAACATCTACCTAGTGGATGCTTCTGGGAACTCAGAACACTATCTCCCATTCTGCAACTCCCCATCTGGTGATGACAGTACTTACCTATCCTTCTAGGAAAGCTACCGTGCTTTCAGAGCATGAGTCACAGCTCACAAGGAGGCGTTTAGATGCAGGCTTTGCACTGAGAGTATTATTGTTGCAAGGCCATTTTTAATAGCAAATCTGAAGGTACAAGTCCTTTTCCTTTTAAAGAGAAAGCCTATCTTTGCTTAAACCCTTATCTAGAGAACTCCAAATATAGGGATTGTTAGCTCAGGCACTTCACCTCGTCTTATGCTGAAAAACCTAAATTCCAAAGGGAGAATCTAGGCATGTTTTTATTTTATCTGCATACATCCAGTTGTTAAATCTACGTGGCTGGCAACATCCCGAGGCACAGAGCAGCTTCAGCGGAGGCTGATCTATTCATAGGCCAGCACGCTGGGCCGGGAGTGAGCTCATGAGCTCACAGCCTCCCAGTGCCAGCTGCCAGCTCGGCTGGGACGTGTAAAGGGAGCGAGGGAAAATGCGTGTGGGAGGAGGGAGGCGCAGGGGGGCAGAAAGGGGACAGGATGTTAGTTGCTAACATTTCATGTTTAGATCTGCCAAAATCATGCTGCGTGTCTCAGTGTTTACACCTCTGCAGTAAAGGGTGGCAGGCTTTGCATTGTGTGAGACTGCTTCGCTCCAGGCTGACATTTGGAGCTACGGCTGCCTGGTAGGGGCAACTCAGAAGGAGCAATGTGCTCTGAGGAGGGACATTTCTATTTCACAACAGACAGCAGCTGCCTCTCTTCTCAGTAAGAGACTGCAGTGGTACCTAGGGCTAGACCAGGGCTACCTTCCAAAGCCAAGACAAACAGCCAGCAAGGAGTATAAAGATTACTGCTATTTATTTACAGCAACTACCACAGGTTTAGGGACCATCCATTTTAATAACCACACCTCACGCACAGGCACCTTCACATTTATAACCATTTGTTTTTACACCTCTCCTTAAATGCAGACACCCATCTCCCTAATACCTGAGTTAGCTTTACACACTTCAGCAGCCTGGCAAACTTTAACATAGAATTGCTTTAGCATCAAGGCTTCTGTTACAACCAAAAAATCAGTGTTAAGATGAATTAAGATGGCTGTGGCTGCAACCAGTGTGACCACCTGAGCTGAGACATGCCAAGAAGTGGCTTGTTCTGCGCTTGTGCTTAGCATGTTTTGTGGTACTGTTCTGGTGACAGGTGAGAAGGCACCAAGAGCTTCATTGTATCAGACCACGTATTAGGGCCTTTAAGGCAGAGGTATAAAAGCAGAAAGCCAAGGAACACAGTTCACCTCAGCTTTGTCCAACCAGGCCCCACTAGTATCAACAGTAAGTGATGCTGAGGGATGTAAATGTTATTATGAGGCATTGCACCATAGTAAGATTCACTGTACCCCTCTCTGCACTGCCCAGATGCTGGCTTGGTGCCAAACCTGCACCAAGCAGCCATGCCATGCCTCAGCATCTCTCTTCCCAGAGCAACACGAGCGGTACAGGCTCTGCTACAGCACCTCCCCCATCCTTCCTCTAGGTCCAAACCATCCTTCACAGTAAAGACATAGGAGCAGAGCAAGACTTCCCCCTGTATGTGATCAGCACACACTGGAAGAAAGGGACACCATGAATGAAAATCCTACAGCAAAAGGAACCGGCAGGAGGAGGGACTCCAACTGCCATTTTAAACAGCAGCCTTCAATATAGAGCAAAATCCCCAAAAGGCAACTCCTCTGTGTCCTACCACTTATCCCAACCACTTGGGACATGGCAAGGGGACATGTGGCACACCTCTTTGTTAGTACTTGCAGACTTCTCTCCAAAAGTGTTTAACATCTTGAGAGCTGGCAGTATTACTTTTGATATTATGGAAGAGCAAAATGATAATCACTTGCCAGCAGTTCAAAAACACTCCAACATGGTGTGATCTTAAGAGACCCCTGATGAAGCCATGGTTCTCTTCCCAAGCTGGTTTTGCCATGTACCCCTGTTCAGTGAAGAGCAGTATTGACACACAGTCTCCCAGAAGAGGCTGCTGCAAAGCCTGAGGCATCCAAGCATCAATGGCACAAGCACCTCATGTTTAAACTTCAGTGCATTGATTCAAGTCTTCAGTGCAGGTAGGTTCCACAGTTCTCATCTTCTGGGGAAACCAAGACCCGCTCTAAGCCCACCCAGTCCAAGCAGCAAGGCTAAAAGGAGCTGCTGGCTCCACCTCTGGGAGGAATTGCTGGAGGAATGGCACCAAATTCCCACCCACCTCCCTGACACAGGAGGCTGCCTCCACAGCTGCAAACCCAAATGGGCTCTCAGAGCCTCCACTGCCCAGCAGCTGTACTGGCTATTTTCTGCTGAACCAGGGCCTCAGTATTTTCGGCCAGAGAAAAGCCTTCTTGAACTCACACACACCCAAAGGCCTGTGTATAAACTGAACTTTGTGAACCACTAGTGGCATTTTTCCTTGCTATATATATTACCAGGGAAAAAATGGGATTTTAATAGATTTATTTTCAACCTACTTTAAACTCACGAAGATATGAGGCCTTATGTCATCGTTATAGTTACTACATGTGATCCTGTGTGTGTTGTGAAGAAGCGAGCTAGAAATGAGTACTGCATGAACTCAAAAGCTTGCAACTCCTCTGCCAAAGCAAAGTCTGTCACAAGTTGCTAAATACATAACCACGCAAGTTAAAGAGACCCACACATTGATAAGTCAGTATTTCAGGGTGAGGAGCCTGCTGTGCACCAGCTATGAATCAAAAGGTCTTTAATCTTTTTTCTGCTATGGGCTTTCTGCATGGATTTAGAGCAGGTCACTATCTGACCTTTCATTTACCCCCTTCACTCTTCCTCCTGAATTGAGATCTGTAGATTGTACCTATTTACTTGTCTAGAGTTGGAAGTATAAACATGCTGATTGTGAACTGCTTGGATACCACAGTGATCACGTACAGCCAAGTTTTATAAAATGATACTATCAGGCCAATATTTTACAGTAAAATTATTTGGGGGTGACAGAGACAAAAGCACTGATGTGTGCTGGCATAGAAATCCCAACTTAGGGCAGCAATGCATCCAATCCATATGGAAGTCTGTGGAAGCAGCAGGCATGTACCAGGTACAGCATGCTGTTTCCTCAACACAGAGAAGACATTATCAACTCATGTCTTTTCTGCTCTTTACTATATATATTTAGGCTTTAATGTAAGCTTTCTATTATTGCATAGCTTTGGGAAGACAGGCTTGTCAGCTGCTCTGACAAAGCAGCTTTTAACTGAATGAAGTTGCTGGACTGGCATCTTGATACAGACTGCCTTCTTTAGTTGTACTGGATTTTGGGATGGGGCTCCCATGGGCAGTCTCAGATGTCCACCAGTTCCCCAAACATGCTGAAGTGGGATGGAGATTATGGTAAAGATTTTATTAGTACCACAGCTCTGACTAAAAGGGGAGTTTTGCCAAGACCAGATATATCTGTAAAGGTAGCCTCATTAAAACACTCTACGTGAACTGAGGGTCCTCTGAATCAGGCCAGCAAGATCTATTCCGAGATGCCTCAAAAACTGCCCTGGAATTCAAAATGAAGATTTCAGCTTCTCAGAAATTGGGAAAAAAAGCTTACCTCAACTTTTTCTATATATAGCTTCACACTGAAAAGTTTTTTAGTGTAACAGGAACACCTTCATTTGCTGTTTGTTGTAAACTGGCCAGTTTACTCTACTAACTTTTGAGGAGGCCAAAGGTCACGTGGGTTTGCACTCAGCACATTCAGGCAGAGTGGGATACCACAAAACCACCTTAGTTAAGGTTACACAGAGCTAACAACACATAGTCACATTAATAGCAACAAGCCCAGCACAAGCAGTTTGAGACGGCATCCCCAAATAAACTGTGCATATGTACAGAAGTGCTAGGCTCGCTTTCACACTTTCCAATGCTCATTATAAAAAAAAAATTAGTTGCACACTAACCAAATGCTTTGTCTAAGCAGTAGATCCTCACTTTGCAAACTATTTAAGCAACATTTTAAAGCCGTGTTCTGAACCAATTACTATTGAAAACCAGGGCCATGATAGTAATAAGAAATGCACTTAGCTGGCCTAAATTTGTCTAGTTTGTGTTTACGTCAGTGAGATGACAACCATGAAGTCAGTCTTTGTGGGAAGAGTCTCACCCTTCAGGGTATCAGCTTTCTGGAAATGGTGCTGCTTCCTACAATTCTCATGGAATTAGTTTTTTTACTGATTTCAGGCCTAACAAAGATATAAGGCTGGTTAAATGCTAATTCCCTAACTCAAGGCTATATGCAGATCTAAAAAGGTACACTAATTCAGGCAGCAGTTGTTCAATTAAGTATAGGAATCACATGGTTAAAAATTATGGCTTCAGTCTATGCGAGTTCAGTGAGATTATCTTACTAGTTGCTCTTTACAACAAGGAAGCATGTCTGAGGTCATGTGAGACCAAAGCACATGCTCACACTGCAAGAAGAAGTTTTAATATAAGGAATACACAACTTTACAGAAACCCATGCTGTGCTTCCGTATATGCTCTGCACCTCCTTGGGAGATGCCTGCACCTTCTGGGGTCAGGCCCTTCACAAACTGTTTCAAATTAAGGGATCCCCAGAAAGCTGGGAGTACTCTAATCCCAGAGACCGTGCTCAGCCCTGGCTGGTGCCAAGCAAGTAAAGCTAAGGAAGAGACGACTTGAATCACGGAGCCCTTTAGAAACCACTAGGCCAATGACCCCTCCAAACATCCAGCATTTTATCCATCATTAAAGTTACTTAAGAGCTATGCTGACATCACAGCATCTTTCACAACTGCCTGTAATAATCTGAACCAAATGAATCACTTGAGTTGTCTGGGACAGCAAAAGAAACCCACGTTATCTCAAAGGCAGTAGCTGAGAATTACATGTTAGTATTTTCCACCTTTAGTTTGAACAACTCTTTGTAGCTATTTGAGTGCTGTAAACCACAACCAAGGCAAGCTGCGGGCGCCTGGCTCTCCATCCGACCCGAGGCGGCTGAGGCAGCGTGTGCCCTCTGTGCTGAACCGGGCACATTTCCCCACCTGAAGGCCGGCGGGAGAGTCGGCACCCCGGGGAAGGGGGTGGCTGGCCAGGGGCGATGCCCGGCCCGGAGCACTGCCCTGCAGGCGCCGGGCATCCCCCCGCCCCAGCGCCGGGCGATGCCGTGGCGCCTCGGCCCCAGCACCGCTAAAAATAAAGCCCGTCTCCGACTGCCCGCCCTCGGGAATCGAGGTTGGATCGATGGTTTTCTTTTAAAGCCAGATTTTATCAATCGCCCCCCACCCCCGCCAACCCGCCTCTGAGCCGCCCAGCCCGGACCACAGCCCTGCGAATAACTTCAGCGCCGGGATCGCCGCCCGGCGGAGCGACGGGGCCGGGGGTCCGCGGGCAGCGCTCGGCACTCACCTGGCCGGCGGTGTCGTAGAGCCCCAGCAGGTACTGCTTGCCCCCGACGGTAACGCTGACTGCGAGGGGGGAGAAACACAGCGGGTGAGGGGGGGCAAACCCGGCCGACCCCTCCGCCGGCCCCCCCGGCAGGGCAAGGCCGGGGGATGGAGGGAGGAGGGAGGGGAGAGAGCGGCAGCCGCCCCCGGCGGTAGCGGGGCCCCCCGCCCGCTCACCTGCGTAGTGGTCGAAGACGGTGGGCACGTACTCCTCGGGGAAGGCGTCGTTGGCGTAGCTCATCAGCAGGCACGTCTTGCCCACGGCGCCGTCCCCCACCACCACGCACTTCANGGGCGGCGGGGCTGCAGGGCCGGGGCCGCGGTGCGAGAGCGGCCCTCGCCCCGGCCCCGCTGCCCGCACACGCATGCACGGCAGCACCCGGCGCTTCCCCGCCCCGCAAGTTACTTGGGCGCTGCGGGCACCCCCTGCCCCGAGGAAGCAGCGGGGCCGCCTTGATTCTGTGGTGATCCCCCACCATCGCCCTGTGTGTACAAAGGAAACTCCGATAGCATCCTCTGGTATTAGCCCCTAACTGCGCCGGTAAGTATGAAAATAATCAACGGGATGCGAAAGGATTTTGTTCTGCGCTTTTATTGTCTTTGGGTCTGAAATTCAGCAGTGAGAACAGATTTAAGAAAGCCAGCGTGTGTCATTTGAATAGGCTTGAGTACCCGTTTGCAAGGCTAAAGGACTGGAGGACAAGATCTAGAAAGAGTAGATACTGCATGAAAAGGAGTGAAATCATGCTCCCACTAGTGTCAGTGGCAAAAGTCCCACTGTTCAGTGGCACTAGGCTGTCACCTGAGCAAGCCGTTTCCAACTTCACATTTTCTAATGGTGTGAAATACGTTTACAATCAGACAGAAACAATTGCCTTTTTTAGTTTACAATTTTTCCAGATTTGTGCTATAAGCCCTATCCAGTTACAACAAAAACAGCACTCAACAGTGCAAGCCGCGAGGAGACCTCTGTGTTGTGTAGTTTGTGTTTCTATTTGATCTGACATGCTTCAGGGAGAAAGTAAATGCAAATCCCACATTGCACAAAGCTTATCTGAATATTCAACAAAACACATTTTCAAACCAGGACAAAGTACAAGTTATTACTTTGCAAGTTTTTCAGCTTAATCAATCAAGCTTTCATGCCTTCAGACCACAGAGGGTGTGAGCAGGACATCCAAGACTGCTCCGGTGCAATCTCTTCACAATTCATCCAGAGAGCATCAAACCCATGAACAGGCAGAAGCTGCCCCAGGAGGTATTTCCTCAGCCCTTGGAAAATGCCAGCTGTAAAAGAAAGCTGGATTTACTGAGAAGTCAGTCAACTGGCAGCCAGAGCAGAACTCAGCACACAGGTCTCCCAGACAACAACTCTTCCTAATGAGCAGATATGTCCTGCACGAACAGCTGTTTCAGGATGGGTTATGGCACCACATCCAGGAAAACTGCTTTAGAGGTTTCCAGGGATCCATGAGGGACTTGAAGTCATGCAGATACTCAGTGGCCCAGGGGACATCCACTTCCCTTTTGCTGTACTTGCCAATGTATACATTTAGGAGTACCCAACACTTGCATTCCTGAGCAACAGCACCCCGGCTGCCATCTGCACAATCAATGGGATGTATACTTCCTCCACTCTGCTGCTTGCTTAATTGCTAGTGTTGCTTCCCAAATCGTGTAATCATCATTTTGAACTTGCACAATCTCAGCCAAATGATTCTCATCCAGTCCTCCATCTTGCTCAGACAATGGATAGCCAATTAGTCTGCACTAAATATTTAGAGAAATTGAAGATACAGAACTGGCAAACTGAAACACTCACCTCGTCTCTCTCCTAACCAGTCTGGCTGGTTGTACAGCCAGGGAGTCACGTAGCTGCAGGAGTGGGACCTCATAAAATCTAACAAGAGTCCCACAGTGATATGGCTCTATGGAATCACCCGTAGGGGCATAGGACTGTTGGTTTCATCCACAGCATAAGTACTTACTTTGTTTTTCACCCTTTGCAGATGTCATTTTCCAGCCAGCACCCACAGCAGTGGGATAAGGAGGGTGCAGCTGTAAGGAGAATATACACTTCGAAAGTTCCTGGGAATTTGTTTATTGTCTTAAACATCTCTGACTTTCAGCAGCTCCCTAAGAATGTGTTAGAGCCTCTGCTCAGTGTCAACTGACTGGCTCAGTGGGGGTTTTCAATTCAGCTGTATCGGCACAATCGATACCTTATCACATCCTTCTTTCGTATAGATTAACAACCTGTTCTGTGTAATATGCTTCCATTTTTCAGGAGAACAAATATAAAGAGTGTTAAAATAATTACCTATAACAAGTATTATTTTAAATATCTGTATTAAAGACACTCAATCTAGCCATTTTCCCCTAACATCTTTCATAAGGTTGTAAAATAAACCAGTATGAAATGTTAAAAAGAAACTCTTATCATCTTAGTGATATTTAAAATGCATTTTCATTCCTCATTGTTTGCTATAAAGTTGATAGGAAATGAAAAACAGTTCCATCTAATTTTTGACAAAAGAGACAGTTTCTGACTAGTTCTAGGCTGTGCACTGAACGGTTACTTCAGTATCACATATAGTAATAAGCAGCCCATTTTTTCATTTAAGGAATTAAAATTTTGCTTTGTAGGATTTCTGTAAGATTTCCATATGCATATGAGGCTGAGCACTCATTGGGAGGAAGAAATGTAACTAGATTACCCTTAGAAATAAGGCCTGTTCCAAATAATTCAGGTCAGTTTTGGAGGAAAGTGTGTGGAGAAGGTCTAATAAATGATGGGGAGCCTATGAGGACACAAGTTTAGTGAAACTCCAAAATGATTGTGCAGCTAAACATTTATTGGAAGCGATTTCTGGGGTACACAGACTTTCCAGGTGGGAACATGGAACGGGACAATGAAGTAGAATCACTAAATCCTTTATCTGAGTTACCAGCAGCAGGGAAAACAGAAGAGAAAGGGATGGGGGCAGGCCTTAGTGCAAGCAGCAAAAGATCTGTTTGGTCTGTGGAACTAGGAAATAAGTGGTGTTAATCATGTAATCAACACATTTTGAAAAGACAGATCTGTCCATGCCCATTATTATATTTCTCTGAATTTAACCTAGAAATTTACACAATATAGTACTTTTCATCAACTGTGCTGCCACTCTGTGTTATGAGCACACTCCAGCAATTCTCTGTCCCAATCCTCCTGTTCAGCTGCCAGATAAACTGTGGTGCCTCAGTTTGTCACTGGGTTGTTGTGCATCACTAGAGTGCGGCCATGCATCTCACTACAGAGGTGGACATCTTCCTGTGTTGGGTGAAATGACTTCATGGAAATAGCCAATACTTGAGGAAACACCCCTAAAAATGCCAAGTCCCAGTCAAAGCTCAAAGCAATGTATGAAAAACACTCAAATTAGTCCCACAAAGTCCATCAGAGGATTAATTTTTTTAGGCATCCCTGTCTGTGGAAGGTTGGAGCCATGGCTTATGGTTCTCTAAAGAAACTTCTAGACTTACAAGGAACATTAAGTCTTCAGGAAAGTCAGTGAAAAGGGCAATGCCATCTGAATGCCCTGTTTGCACCATATTGTCTTTCAGACCAATCAATCTCCCATCCTTGAGCAGAGCTTTCCCCAAGTAGGTTACACCTGAGTGAGCATAACGCAAGCCTGGTTTTTAGTCAGAATAATTTACTGTTTTCATAAATGGTGAGAACACCACATTTACAGTTTATCAAGCTGATCATTACAAGTTTGCTTTTCTACCCAAGATTAGGTAATGCCGAGAATGTGTCTGTACCTCAGCTAATACAGAGGAAACAAATCACATATTTCTAATGTGCCAAAAAAAGGATAGGCAATTCGATAGTTGCAGATCTAATTCCTTCTGAATGTCAGTTTCCACTCTAATTTCCTCTCAATTTAAAGGGTCACAGCTGCGTGCCTGCCTTCTTCGTGTCTTTCAAGAACATGGTGACATCTCCAAGCAAGGACATGCACTATATGAAATCAGAATGACAAGATGACACATTTTAGGTCATCTGCAGCAGTCATCTGCTAGAGCAGACTGGCTCTTTACTGTACCTGTAGTGGTTCCCACTCAGAACGGGGCTGAGTGCTGCAAACAGGGGAAACATCACTTGTTCTCTCCAGGGAGCAACCTAGCGTGCTCCCCTACCTGGAAAGCTCCTGCACAGGTCTCCTTCTGTTATGCTGTTGCAGCTTGTGATCCTTTATTAACATTTCCCTTCTTCTTGCATGGATGTAACTGAGATGGGAGTTTTCACAAAAGCAAAATAGTATCAAAATACCAAAATAGCAAAAGCAAAATAGTAGCAGCAGGACCAAAACTAGAATGCATTGCTGAGAATGAGATATAATGTTTTAAAAATAAATTTGCACTAGCCACTGTGAAGTGTCACAATCACTACTCTGTGCTTTTTCTTAATAGCTCTAGTGCAGGAGCTTTAAAAGTGGTCAAAGAAAATACATCAGTGGAAACATTTTCTCTGAAAAATCAGATCCTTTGAGAAGAATACCTTTTGAAATCATGTCAATTCCATGAAAATGTTTTAAGTAAGGCATACAAATGTTCTGACAGCTTCAAAGCATCCCATTTTTATTTTTTTTCAGAGCAAAACATTTTAATTTCTAAATCACTATGATTTCAATTTAAGTTAGCATAGTGTTAGAATATGGTGTAACATAAATGAAAAGGTGCCATCATTAAACACTTCAATCAGCTTCATTTTTCTTGCAGAATTTTTGGAGTTTTTTTTAGGATTTCAAAATTTTCAGGTTGCATTGCTAATTAGACCAAAGACAAATCTCAAAAATATTCATAAAAGTGAAATTTTATCCTCTGAACAGCTTATGTCCTCCCTCATACTCATGGCAGGGGTAAAAGAGATATTAAGAAAAAGTAAAAAGAAACAGCCAACCAAAAAAAGGAACAAAAGTGTCTGGTTCAGAAAACTTCTGAGAGGGTACTAAATTTCAAATATGAGAAGTTCACAGATCCAGGTCCATGCCTAAAATTAATCTTGTGTTTTATTCAGGCCAACACAAAATTCAGTTTTCTACACAAGGATTTAAAGCACCAGAGAGAATAAATCTGTTGGAAACTTGGTGAGACTAGGGCACCTGCCTCCCACAGGTTTCTTGACAAATCTTGAATTTCAAGATAGAGTATTAAAATATAAAATAAATTGTGCCAGAGCTCTTTTGGTACTATTTCATATTCAGTGAAGGAACCTGAACAGAATTAAATTTCTACTCAGCTACTTAGCACTGGGCTAAGTGTCAAGAAGAAGCAATTCTTTTCCTCAGGCCAACCTGATAACGATGCCTTGCAGTTCACCAGACATTTTGTTGGAAATAAAATCTGCATCATTTTTGTACAGCTAGAGTCACACCAGTCCCAGGCACGGAAGAGAGGACTAAGCACTCAACATCCTCAGTTGATGCCACCTCTATGGCTCCATACATCCCCACAGCATCAGAGCATCCCTTTCATGGGTGCTAGGAAATACACACCTCTGACTCATCCCAGCACTCAAGACTGTATAGTCTGGCATGGCTGTTCTGTACCGTGGTGTACCAAAAGGAGAATGAAATAAAACCTTAAACCCCAGCTCACTGCCAGGCACCAGAAGAGGTATTGTTGCATGAATGGGACAGGGTTTGTGAAAGGAATACTGGCTCCTTCCTGTATTTTGAAACAGAATTACTACCCCAAAATATCTGGTTCTGGAAAGTTAAAACTGAGTCCTACATGGCATTGGTGAGTTCCCTGGGAGAATCATGGTGTTGCTCCACTCAAAACTACCCCAAAAAATGTTCTAGGGATGTCACAGTTCTGACAATTGAGCTTTAGCATTTGATAATGTACTCTGACTTTGTTTAATTTACTAGGATAGATGTCATCATTGCAAGGCATTGCAAGACCTATGTGTTTCAAACTTCATTTTATTGAGCTGCACTAATTTCAATGCAAATTATTTCTCTTGATTTTTACTAGTAATTATTATTTACTAATTCTGGTAAATCTGGTAATATTTCCCTTTGTGCAAAAACCAACCAACCAACAAATCCTCCAGGTCTAGATATATATGCATGAAAAAGTACCTTTTAAATTCCACTTGGTATAAATGAATCTGAGCCTGGAACTGACATGTGGATTCTCCCCAGCCTTTGACGAAGCCTGGATTCAAGTTTGAATTTTAATGAAGTCTGGACTTCTTTCAATAGGTTCTTTGAATTCGATTCTAGATCTGCTTGATAGACAGAAGCAAGTCCCTAAATTAGTTAGTGTTTTGTACTCAGTAAGATTCAATTGTAAAGCCATATGGTGATACAAACATCTCTCTTGATTTAAGATGTTTCACACATAAAAATGGAGCCACATTTTAACCCACAACAGTTATTCTGCTTCCTAGTGAAATAAAGTCTAGCATCACATGGAGGTAAGGAATGGGAGTGGATGAGATACTGGGAAATGGGGGTGGAGAACAAGAGACATGAGTGGGAAGGCAGGCAATCCTGCTGTACCCCCACTCAGTCCTGCTTTAGGACCCAAACCCACCTTGCACTGGGAGGGAAAGATAGGTCCTTCTTTGGCTGTCCTCTTCAGCAACTTGTCATGTAATCTGGCATGTGGAGAATGCTGGAGGGCATTAAAAGCAGACCTGAGTACAGAAATCCAGGCTTGGGGAATCTTGCATTTGCAGGGGAGCATGGGCTGTAAGCAGGTCACTGTAAGCATTAGAAACTCCTCAGGTGCTAATGGCTTCTGAAAAGCTAATGGTTTAATAGGGCTGGAAGAGAAGAGCATGCTGGAAATTTTCTCAGGCAGGTTTTTGTATATCCTGATGGGAAATGGAGGGGAGGGAGAAGAGACCCATAATTTTCTTCTTAGATATTTACTGGAATTAAAATGGAACCGTAATTTCTGAGGATTCTGTTATCACGGTGTTGATAACTTCACATGCCAAAGATTTCAGTGAGTGGTGACAACCTCCTTCCATATAACAATAGAGAGAACAGGGCTTCAGAGTCACATGTTTATTTAATTTCATTAGTGCTGTTGTTGCAATAGTAACTACAAGCACCCAAAGAACTTCTAAGATTAAAAAAAAAAATAGTCCTTATTAAAAACATTACTTTGCAGGAAAACTTTGATGACATATGGTTAAGGCTGCTCACTTGCTTCCATAAAGTCGATATCAGCATAATTCAAACTTCTGAGAAACTAGGAAATACAGAGGATAATAAAGCAACATTCAATTCAACCTTTATAGCAATGCTTAATATACCTGTAATGGAAATAATTCACCTTTTCAGTGAGTGACTTTCAGAGAACATAGTATGTAACTGCTGTAGCTCAGGCACCCCTTGTCTTTGGAAAAGCGGACTGTATTCAAAGTGACACTTCTTTTACGTGCATTCTCTGACCCAATTTCCTAGAAAAAAATGCCATGATAATTAAATTTTATCTTTTCCCCCGACTCACCATTTAGCCATACATGTATTATTAAGCCCACAGAGTATCTTTCCTACTTTACTTTGCACTTTTGATCCCACCCACAGGAGTGATGAGCACTGTGGGGCTGAGGCCCCATCTGAAGGCATGGCCTCCCACTTTCCCTACTACTACAGTTTACTAAGCTTTCTACAATTTGACACAGCAATAATCAACTCAGCAAATACTGCCAGTTCCCTGTTCCCATTGCCAGCTCCCAGGAGGGAAAAATAAAGGTTGCTTGAATGTTGACCTAAACTCTGTATTTCCTGGCTTCCAAAAGTCTGAATTTTGCTGAAGCTGATATTTTATAAGAGCTTCAACTACTGCCAGGAAATCCTAACTCTGCATTAATTAAGGGGTTTTGTCAGTCAGTAAAAAGGAAAGATGCTTTAAAGGCCTGATATTCACTGTTTCCTCAATTCTTAAAATATATTTGAGAGAGCATCTTTGCAATGTGTCGGTCTGTGATTCAGGATGAGAAAAAAGTTCTGAAGAGTCTTGAAGTTTCTAGTAAGGACTAGATGCATTGGTGGACTGGGTTGGGTTTTTTCTGTGTGGGGGATGGTAGTTTGGTTTTGAACACTTTTCTGCTGACTGACTCTTTCATACCAGGTGAATGGTGTTCACCACCATTTTGCTATTTTATTTATTGCTCTCATGGGTTCTGTTTTAAATGAGAGTCAGAAAACACTGAGCTAAGGATGAGCTGACTTCTTTAGCAAGTATATACAGAGAAACCAGCTTTTACAAATATATGTATAACTGTTTGAAGCTGTAAACACTGCACCAGTTTTCAACTGAGCTCAGCTTTTATATCTTCAGGGAAAAAAAGAAAATTAAAAAGGATAGTTATCACAAAATAGTTGGTGGTTCTCACTGGCACATTTCACAGCTGTGTTTTCAGAAGTATTTGAGTGAGCTCTTTGTGAGGTACATGAACACCTTTCAAAACTGATCCAAGCTGTGTATGAATGAAAGATAGAGTGAAGCTGAAGTCTTGACCTAGGACTACAGATAATCTAATCCTTTAGTTCAAGTTCTGTCAAAACTCAGCCACAAACTCATTGCTGAATTTTTCAGTTCTAGAGCTCCATAACAGGACAGAAATGCTGTGGCACAACAGTAATGCTGACAGAAGACTAGAGAGGAAGGACCAGTGGTGTCAGTGGAAACAGAGGATGAACATCTCTCACCCCTTCCATTCTCTGATGTAAACTTGCATATCACAGCTGTCTCTCAAAGGTAACTGAAACCTTCTTGGCCTTCCATTTCCAGAACCCGAAAACTCTCCTTCCAGGATGGCTGGAAAATGCTGTGGTGGCAAGGGCAAAGAAAAAATGTTCTAAAGTCAATCCAAGCATTTGAAATTTTCAAAGAATAACACGAAGAAATGTTTTCCATTGGAAAACTGGTATTATCGTGCCAACTTAAGAATGGTGAAACACCTCAGGAGGTGTACATGAATATTTATGAATATGCAGGAGCACACCTGCCACCAAACCCACTGCTCCTTCCACCCATTATACCATCACCAGAAAGTGGTGGTTGATGCTGGGCAATATCAAGAGCTCAAGGAGATAAAAGTGATGTAGACTTCAGCTTATAGTAATAGATTTTGAAAAGAATTCAGCAGTGGCAAGAGTCAGCCCAGTCGCATCAGCTCCTGTGATGTCTGAATTTGGTCAGTGGACTAATCCAAACAAAGCAAATCTTGCTTTAGAAATAAATTTTACATAGCCTTTGTGCAGCTGAGCAGTGCAGGAGAGGAAAAAAAGGTATTCAAGCACAGACAGTTCCAGCACTCTCCCTGAGGAAGATTTCTGTGGCAACCAGTGATTAAGTGTGATTGAAGCCATGCAAAATATTTTCAGAGAGTTGTTTCTTCACAGGTCAAAATGGGCTTGCTTTTGAATTCACAAATTCCTAAATGAAACTGGCCACCTCCTCACATGTTCCAATGTGTGTCCCCCTTCCTCTCCCAGAAATAAGTAATATGATCATCTGTTCACTAGAATGACTGCCAAAATCCTGGGAGCAATGGTTGTAAATATTTTTAATTTCAAGCTGGTTGAGTTGTTCTAGATTTGTCTGTTGGCTTCAGACAAATCCCAGTTCCTTTACTCACCATCCAACTTCATGTTATCCTAAAAGCCAGCAGGAAATTCTCCTTCACGTTTTCAGACAGGGAACTGCACTCTTCGAGTTATCCTCTAGCTGGAAAAGATAAAGATACTGCTGCTTCCTGTGTGTGGGTCTCTAGTATCTATCCTACTGACCACAAGAAATCCAAAGAGACAAACATAGGGACATAAGCATTTGCAGAAATAACTGCACATTATAAAGTCATCAGAGGAAAGTAATATAGGCCACCTTCCCCCTAAGATAGTAACACTGCTGTGTTTATGAACGCCCTTAATTTTGAACGACCTTACAGAGTACTCTGAAATCAGATATAACATCAACACCTCGGGTCCTTTCCTGGCAGTACGGCTGGATGTAGCATAGTTATGTGGAAGTCAGCTTTGTGTGTTTGCATGCAGAGGTGCTGCATTAATGCACGGACTGCAAAACCACTGCTATCTCCATTAATTTACTTCTCTTGCAGCCACGGTGAATCAGTCCTGTTCACTAGGTCATGCCTTTCTCAAACAGTGATCTGCAGTAACCAAAGCACCTTCCATCTCCTTTGCATCACCTACACAAACACAGATTCACCCCCCAGACAGCTCCCAGGTCTGGGACTTGATACACCCATCCTTTCCAAAGAGCATGGAAGAGGGTTAAGGGCTAAAAGCAGAACCAGCAGAAGAGTGCTTATGCTAATGGCAGCTTTTATGGAAGTGCCCTGCCACCTGCCTGACTGACTGCAGGATGCCAGCCTTTGCTCTGCTAGGGTATGCCTAGGAACATTTTAATGGGATGTGGCCTGGTTTTTAAAAATCAATAATTAGAGGGAAAATTTTGTTTAAAAAAACTGAACCACATTACAGAATAGCAACTGGACAAAAACATTTCCAAACACGATTCAGTCTGTATCTATGTGTTTTTCCTACACATGCACAGCAAGCACTTTTTTGCAAGAACTGTATTTTTCTGCCATATTGTTTTTATTAAGAGGTTTCTTTTTCCTCAAAATCTGTGCTCTGAAGTCATAATTTCCAGAGTCCTAACCTAGTTTGGTTTCATTAAAAATGTCACCCTCCTGACTTTGAAAAAGAGGAGGAAAGCTGAACTGTAAAGTTTTAAATACTAGAGAATTTTTCAGCAGGTCTGGGGATGGAAGTCTGGGGCCTGATGCTCAGTTTCTGATTGCTGGAGTCAGCAGCACTATTAGCCTCAAGACCAGAATGCTTAAAAACATTGGCTTAATGCTCATACAAGGATTTGAGCAGGGTGTTTTCTTTCATTCTTCCTTCCCCACCCCTATGCTAGTACCAAATTACATACATTGCTTCAGATTTCCAACATTTCCCAATCTGGATTAATTTACATTTGGAGAGAGGGTGTGAATTAAACTGTTATAAAAGGCTTAGATGCAGTGCCAACTTGTTACTATGCTCTTTCAAGCATCAAATGCTTTTTCTATTAAGGAAGCTCTCAGAGAATTTCTTGCATCTGGAAATCTCTCTCATTGCACAGCTTATTTATCAAATGCAAAATATGATGTACACAAATGAAGGCATTCATAGTAACATATCTCCTGCTGCAGTTAGAGGCTCTGTCATACTATGGCCTACAGCAAGATATTGCTGTCTTCAAGGAGATCTCAGTCTGAGAAAAACCTAGCTCCTGCAGGGATGCAGAATGCAAAGGAAGAGTCAGAAGCAACCAGGAGACAAGCAGAGGACAGGGTGCACACCATACTGTTACAGCTGACACAGAACTCCCAGCCTTTGGCTTGAACTGCCCCAAACAGTCCAAAGTGAGAAGCTGGGCCTGATAGCACTTTCTAATTCGTTAAATACCTAGGAGTGAATATAAAGCCTGCCCATGTCTTCTACTGGTCTTTTCCCTTGAATTTTCTCATATGTCAAGTACCTACAGACATAGAATTCCATTTTCTGCCAAGGGATGTGATATAATTCCTGTCCTTAGTTGGCTGAAACATCACATTCATAGCACACCTTTTAATTATAACACTAAAGCATGGGATGAGGCTGATTCAAATTTGGGTGTGCCTAAAGGATGGTCTCACTCTTGCTGTTACAGATACTTGTGTCAGAGCTGGGTTAGCCACTAAGGTTTTTGCGAGCCAATAGCATTCAAAGTCCATGTAACTTCTCCCTTGCCAGCATTAGCCTCTGCCAATTTTTGTAAGCTCTGTAAAAATCATTCATGGATCACAAATTTCCCAGAGATTGCAATTTCCATCCTGAAGCATTACTGACCAACACATCCTCGGGATGTTCATCTACTTGTGATCTTTAGCCTGCCTTAACCTCACACTGTCACCTGGTTAAGTGTCTCCTTCAACTGAGGGAACACAGGCAGGAGCATAGAGCTGAGTATCTGGTTTATTTCTGGAGAAGCAGAAGGGATTCAAAGCTTTGAGGGGAATTGTTGGTGAACTTTTTTTCTCCTTTGTTCACCTTTTCCAATGAACAGCTAGAAGAGCCTTAGAGGTTCTGCATTGCCCTTTACCAGATTTCTTTAGGGGTATGTGATGGGTTTTGTAGGGTAGCTACAGAGTACAGCTCTTCTCCCACATCACCACTAGCCGTCGGAGACAGCCCAAATGCTGCCAGCAAGGATCATAGTCCTTCTTCCCACCAGTTCAGCAGCTTGCTTACTTTTCTCTCTGATTCTCCACTGAGTGGGGAGAGAATAATGCATCAGCTTATAACTCATCAAATGTGACCAGTGGTTTTACGGTGCTTAACAAATGAGATAAATGTGAACTGATGTGAACTGAAAAGCAAGGAAATTGCCAGGGAGCAGGTTTTAAACAATCAGAAAACAATTGCTTTAACATGGTGCTTAATGCTGTTGTGACTCATAGCCACCAGTTGTAGCAGCAAAAATGGGTAAGCGTGCTTTAAAAAGATTGGAAAGATTTGTGAAGGATGATTCCACCCTTGGCTAATAAATATGATGATCCAAATGCAACCTCTGACTCAGGAAACTGTTCAACTTTGCCAAAAAGTACTACAATGTTCTAGGAGAAAAAACACTCTTCTGAGAGAAATGTTCCCTGAGCATCAACCTTGGCCTCTGTTGATGTTAAGTTGCTGAGCTAGCTGAACTCTGGCATAATGTTCTTATATTTTTCCTAAAAAATCTGCATTTGGCTAACATAGTGAGTAATCTGTGTCATACAGGGGCTAATCTATAAGGCCTTGTACAGTTCTGATGAATTTACTACTCGCAACAAATACTGCTGGATATTGCTGGACCCTATGCAATTAAATACATCTGTGGTTCTAATAACTAGGGGGTTACCCAGCACCCAGTCTGTATTCATTCTTTTCTGTCATGGCTCACCAAATAAAAATGGAAACTTGTAAACAATGGGAATGTGCCCACACTGTGCTGGCAACGCTTCTGAGTCTGCAATACAGAAGGCTGGCTGCAGAGAGAGAGAGAGAGAGAACACTGGTGTGCTGCTGCACCTCCTGACGTAACCCACAATGGATCTGGCTATCCCTGTAGTCATAAAACAGTCACGGAAAAAAAAAAAACCCAAATCCCAAATTGCTTTATCCAGTGGTTGCATAACCTACACGGCCACACTGCAGCTGAGGTGAGAGTCCTGCAGATAGTTTGGAAAAAGGTCTCAACCCCCAGCTGCTCCAGGCAGGAGACTGCATTCACTCCTGCTCAGCCTAACAGGCTCAGAGCTCTCCTGAACCACAGTGGTTAAATTTGCCATTCCAAACAGTCCCACCCAAGAGACTGCCCTGGAGCTTTTTACAGGGAAAGAATTTAATTAGAATGTGATTTTTGTGGTACAATGCAATATTCAGTACAACAGAACCACCAAAATGTATGCTTTGTGATTCGTGGTGCAGGTTTGCTCAGGCAACTTTTAAGATGAACGCTAGGTAGAGAAAGGGCAAAGGCACCAGAGAGGAGGAGAGACTTTGCTGAGCAGGTTTGAATGTCATAAATGCACAGTTATGGCTTAGTATTTGTCTCACAGTTGACAGATGCTGCAGCAGTCACATGATCAGAACATGACCTCATAGGCATTTCCAGAAGGCTAGTTTGGAAGTTACTTAAAGGAGAAGCCTGAATTTTGGCACAGAGATATACTTTGTACAGACTATTAACAGCTGTTCAACAGCGGCAGTGAAGCAAAACTCTTTACCTCCACTTGGGAAGTGCACTACAGTTGTTGTTGTTGGGGTAAAAACATTGAATCCCAAATCCCATGAGCTTAGATCATCCCTTCCCAAGGAAAAATCTGCAGGAGGTACAATAGAGGGAAGAAATGCCTCCATGACTCTTCACAGGTTTACCCTGCAGACAGTGGAGCTGCTGCAAGCTCTGATGTCTTCCAGGAATCTGTGAGAGATGCTGCAGCCATGAGGAAGCCATCTCTGCCCTGATGCTGTCCCAGAAGCCACTCTGGATGCTCTGGAAGGGTGATTTCACAGGAGGATTGAACATCCAGGAAGAATATATAATTTTATGGAGATTTTCCAGGAGTACTGAGTGAACTCCTAAGCCCATCCACTCCTTTTTGCATAGGTTTTGGATTATGCAATTCCCAGAAGGGTCGTGGGAGGAAGACACAGTATGACACTCTCTCAACACCACTTCAGCAGGAAGGGGAACCCCACTTTTTCCAAATTTCCAAAGGTGCAATTGGCTCCATGGGGATAATTTTCTATCATAGCACTGTTACAGAGGAACCAAAGTTGAGACTGGCAAAGTTGAGAGGTAAAAGTCCCGAATTAAAATCCCGTCCTTGACACTGACCCCCATTACAAGTTATACCAATGGGAAGCGTTCTAAATGTGCAGAGATTTTTGTATATTTTAGAGTCTTCTCACTAATGGAGCTGCATTTTGCAGCTATTCATGGACTACAGACCTGAAACTTTTCCATACAGCTTCACAGTTTTCCAAAGGATAAAAAGTAAGAATTTTCCATACAACTCCTTGCCTCTAAGCCTTCTTTTCTTTAGCCTGGTGTTCGACTGAAATGTGGCACGATTATTTTCATCTATCAAGAGCAGTGGTAATTCTTTGGAGCCATAATAGCCCACTTAGCCATGTTAATGTTGACAGCACACCAGAACGGGCTGGGATTTCTCTGCTTTTGATACACAGGGGGTTTCAGTCACGTTTGGGTTTCAGCTCCATGAAGGTCTTTGCTTGAAAAGTCCCGGCTGCATACAGCAGTGGTTATTTTGATTATCCCGACTGCAGCACAACCATTCCCAGAAGGACCAGCAATTCAGTGCCCTGCTGCTCGTGCCCTGCTTTGTCGCTGACCTGTTACAAGACTTTGCTGAAGATCTTAGTATAATTACTTACTTTCTTAAATGAAAGAAAATAAAAAACCGGAAGTTTTGGGGACAAGAAGAGGTCTGCGTGGGTGTGTGTTACACGTGTGTTAGGTATTACTACTTGACCATAAGCACGGGTCTTCTAGTCCTTTGGAGTGTGCTTGGATGGCTGAGCCTACATCCCCAGAAAGAGCAGTGTCTGTCCTCCATCGCACTTGAGGCCAAGGGCAGGGCTGTCACACCCGAGGACTCCGGGTTTTCCCTCAGGAAAACGAGCACTGCCGGCGACAGCGCAGCGCTCCCGCCGCCCGCGGCCGCCATGTTGGGAGCCGCGCACGGCGCCATCTTGTGGCCCCTGAGGGCTGGTGGCGGGAGTCGGGCGGGAGGGACGCGGCACCACCGGGCGCTGGAGCGGCGCCGGCTGAGGACGCCGTTGTCCTTCTTGTTATGGAGAGAAATACAAGCATTTCGAAGTGTTGTAGGGCCGCCTGGTTCTCGGCACAGCGAGCAGCAGCAGCAGTTTCAGTAGCCCACCTGTGATGCCTCCCCATGCTGGGTGGAGATGGGGATTTTCGGGTGTGTCAATGAGCCCCAGCTCCTTCCCAGCGTATCGGAAGGCACCTTCCCATGGAAACCACATCAGCAGCAAAGAAATGCTCACACTACAACACACAAGCTGCCGAACATGCCAAAAAACATGGTGATAAATATGCACCATTCCCGTTCATGGTGAGCCTGCACCCAACTCCTCCTAACTGAGAGCTGAAAACTCAGCTCTCAGTGTTTCACCGAGATTTAAAAACCTCAGGTGCCTTTCTTTCACCTAGCCTGGCCCGTGAAAAGGTGTTTTCTGGTAAAACATTGACTTGGAAGCGAATATTTGGGAAAAACAACCAGTTGAGCAGCTCCGTCATTCCTCAAATGCTGGGGCCAGTCGGCAGTGTCACCCTGATGCTGGTGGAGCAAACTGACTTACCTGGGTTGGAATGGGCTTCCCCCTCTGGCAGGCACCGAGCACCTCAGGAAACGCTGGACAGAAAGCTCGTGCACCTTCTGAGGCCTTATGTAGCTTTTGGAACTGGATTTGAACTGAATGAAATTATTGCCTGGAGTAGGATAAAGAGCAAAGTGGGATCAGCCACGGTTTTAGGTATTGACCTGTTTGTCACAACATCATCCTTCGGGGAGTCTCACTTTATCCGTCTTCTTGCTAAAGCTTTCCAAAAAGAGTTATTCAAGCCTGTGTACAGTCTGCTTTCCTATGTCATTGAATGAAAAGTTTTCAGAGACAGTGTCTATTCATTATGTTACAAACATTGATCAAAACATCTAGGTTTCTACAGGTTTATGCCATACACTTAGGTGTCGGTAACATTTGAACATCTAGCTCTTAGTGTTTATCTCTTTTTTTTCCCCCTTTAATTTTCTTAGCACTGGAAAATTAAGTAGATGTCAAATTATTGTTGCTATTTAGTAAAATGCTAATAGGGTGAAAGCAACAAGCAATCTTTCACATATTCTATGGCATTTACTTGACATTTTAACCACTTAAAAGTAGTTAAAAATCACTTCTAGGAGGTAAAGCAGTACCAGGTCTGTGCGTGAGCCCCACCTAAGCCATGAACATTCAGCAGTGAAAAGAGATTATTTTCACAAGGTTCTAGTAAGCCTACATGGCTTGAGTGGAGGCCATCCATGGTTTGTATCACTTACACACCCGACTCTCCCTAACCAGTCTAGGAAAGGAATTTAATCCATTATTGAGGGGCCCCAGGATATGCCCCCTTATAAATGTTGTGTGTCACTATAACTGAGATTTTATTCTGGGGGTAAATTTAATGACAGTATCATTGACAATTTGTCTAGGGCTTTACAATTTTCTCTTTTGACTTGAACTGGGATGTAAATTAAACTTCAGACTCTGCTTTTCTGCTCACAATCTGCCTAATCAAAGAAGGAGATCCTCCTGAATGTTTCAATGCCCAAGTTGCTGGTAGGAGTCCCTGATATATTTATCTTTTAAATTTAGCATAGCCCAGAATAGTAACTCTTACATAACATATACAGAACAAATATGGGACTTGCTATAATTTCAGTGAGAGACTGCAGGTTTCCTGCTGAATAACTAAGGCAGACAGCGTTAGAGTCATGCCTCAAATACAAATCTTGAGCAAATAAGCTTATTCTTACAAAGCAAGGGATAATGTTTCATGTAGGTATCAGAATAGAGCTGACAACCAAATGGACTGTGACAGATCCCAGCTCCTCTCATGTGTCTGTGCGTGGCATTGTGGCCTCTGATTACCTCAAAACTTGCAGATCCATCCGACTCCGTTCCTGGGGCTGAAGAGAGATAGTAAGTCAAGTATCTGCACTCCATTGTCCACAGGCCACTGGGGCTACTCGGGAAGGGGACTTCTTAGACAAATAAGATCTCTGCTTATTCACAGCTGGCTGGATGTCTGTGGAGCATATGCTCCTCCACTCTGTGTCTCAGATGGGAAGTCTTGAAGGAGCAAAGAACAGGAACCAGACCTTTCTGGCATTGTATGTTTGGTAGGCCATCTAGCAAAAGAAATGAAATAGACTTTCAATCAATTTTCACCTCCTCCCGCCTTTTGTTTTCCGTAGCTTAACAGCTCCCCAACAGTGAACTGCAGAGCAATTGCAGAGCCTCACATTATGTGTGTGTGTGTCACAGCTCGAGCTTGATCCCTGCCATGTTCCAGGGGTGAATCTGTGAAATACTGCATCCTCTGGGTGCTCTCTGGCTCTCGAGGCTGACAGCCTTTGAGGACTGTAGCTTACTGAGCTGGGTAGGAGTCAGCTGTTCCAGTAGGCAGGACACCAGGGTGCTGCAGCATCCCAGAGTTACTCCAGCACTGTTTTACAGGAGGATGCAGCAAGGACCTTCACTGTACTTAGTAAGACGGTAGTAGTCATGTGGACTCTTGAACAAGGTTCCATTTCACGGGGATCTACAGATACAGAGTCCTAGAATTGCTGGCACCTTGCATATAAAGCACAGGCTGGACAGAATTTGTCCCTGTGTCATTTGACAAGATTATTTACACAGAGGAATTTGCTTAGCTAAGAAACCTGATGGAAACACACACATGGCAAATAAGCAATTACCCCCATACTCGTAGGCTTATGGAGATCAATCATACTGACCTATAGTCCCTGCCATTTCCTGGATTGCTTTATAAATAAAAAACCTAACAGGAAAGACATTAAGTCATTATTAGATTAGCCTTGATTTTGCCTTGAGAATTTTTGATCTGATAAGAAGTATCCCCCCAGCTGATTTGGTAAGGTACCCTTTTCTTGTCGATATAAATGATGGTGCAGACAAGGCAGTGGAGTCTGAAAACCAGTTCATTACACAGAGGAAATGTATCCGTTTCATTAAAAGGATGATATTGCACCAGTTTTACTGTGTGATCGCTTTAAACCTTGCTTACCCTGGTGAAGTTTCCCTCAGACTAGTACAGAGTATGTACATACACACACTGCTGCACTGATTGAGCTAAAGCAGTGTGATGCAATATTTTTTTAAGTAAAACTCTTCTTTGAATATTTAAGCGTGGCATTTATCTGTCCCTCAGACCAATAGCGATGCACCGATCCTGCTTTCTTGTGTCAGGAGCTAGTCTGTGACTGTTTTCTGTGCTGATACAAAAGGCTGGGGATTGAACATGTGTGGTGTTTTCCTTCCAGCTTGCTTCCCCACAGAGTCTAGGTTTTCTAGACCCATAGAGGTAGAAGGCAGCAGTAACTGGAAAGGTAGCTTGAATGCCCCACATTGTCATTTATAGCCGTGAGTATGCTTTTTCTGCTCCCACAGAGTCCCAGGAGTCCCAGCAACCTAGAGCTTCTAGATTCTGTGCCTTTATTCAGTGTCATGACTGCTGGTCAAAATACAATTTCCCTAAGGGGTAAAAAAAATAATCAGAGGAGCTTGCCTTTGTGTATGAAAAGATTGGCAATAAACCCCCTAGTAAGGTAGGAAGGAAGACTCCAAAAAATTAGAAGTGAGAGATCCAGCATGTTATGAATATCTGAAACTCTTACTACAATTCATGCATGTATCTGCATGCTTTTAACAGTGAAGGATGGTCGAGTGTACTGAATTCCCTGTTGTTCGTAGTCTCTGTGACAAGAAAGGATATCTTCCTAGAAGCCTGACTACTTTTCAAAGGAGAGCTCTGGACTTTAAATAGGAATTCCTGGGTTACTTTCTTCAGTCAGTCCTTTGGAAGAAGTCAGACTAGAGCATCATAATTGATATATATGACTTAAACTCTTTGAAACTGAGATTTTTGTTTCAATGACACAGGGGATCAGTGCTATTGAGCTTAAAGGGAGTTTAATCTCATGTGTCCA
The DNA here is from genome assembly GCA_013397115.1 of Edolisoma coerulescens. Taxonomy (NCBI): domain Eukaryota; kingdom Metazoa; phylum Chordata; class Aves; order Passeriformes; family Campephagidae; genus Edolisoma; species Edolisoma coerulescens. Next base: position 888,018 of record VWZW01004301.1, on the reverse strand, counting down.
TGGAAGACTGCTCTACATCTGCTGGCAGGTAGGCTCCAGCAGAAACTCCAGCATGCCAACCTCTGGCAGCCTGGGTCTTATTTTGGAAAACTGAAGAAAGCCAATGATTTAGGATACAAATCAGCAATAAACTGTATAATCCAAATTTAGAGGTTTAATTTAAAATAAAGAGAACTTGATTAAAAGGGTTAGATTAGAAGCAGGATTCAAAAGTAGTCATGTGGAAGACATTTAAATAATACAAATAGCTTTTATGAGACACAGTACAGAATTCAATAAATATTTAAATAAAATACTTATGTTGAGGGTTTTGCCAGAAAACCCTTGGAGAATTCTTGGTTTAATCAGGTTCTTGCTGGTGCCATAAATCTGCCTTTAAGAAGAGTTTCAGTTTTCTCACATGTCCTGTCAGGGGCCAGATAAACACCTTGGGGTACTCCTGCTGTGCTAAGGTCACCTTTATGCAGAGATACATCACAATGCTCTACTTAGCAGCATCAGAACAGGACTTAAATGATGCATAAATCTTGAGCTATTCAGGAGTTATTTTCACCCTCTCTGAATGAGAAGAAAAGCAAGTAGTTCCTTTAATCCTGTGTGGCTTCTGTATTAAAATAAGCCTTGATACTAATCCCTGGCTATCTGGATTTAAACTGACATATATCCTACAGCTTCAAATACCAGAACATCTGAGTTACCAATGTGCCCTTAAACCCAGAGCATTTATGTGCTTAATCACACCAAAGGACAGAAAAGTCATTATATTCGCAGTGTTTCCCTAATACTGCACTGGGTTCCTTCAAAAACCCAGGCAGTTTTCCTGGCATTATTTCCTTTTGCTGCAGTGTTCTCAATGTTCCCCATTGTGACTTGAAAAAACATGATGAGCAAGGTAAATGTCATAGAGCAGCACATCAAGGTTGAGTTGGCATCTTGCATAAATTCAACTACACAATTGACAAACTGGAGTTTGCACTGAAATTTCACAAAAGGCAGGTGGCTTCACTTGCATGTGAGCAGATTTTCTCCCTGACAGAAGCATCAGGATTCCTAGGTCCTCATCCTAACACAGTTGTCAAACTTGACCAAAAAGAAATACTAGTAAATTGTAAGGCATCCATACTTCTGGGTTTTATGAGTATATATGTGATGGTAAAGTAGTAGTAACTACAATGCTCCTGTAGAGGTAACTTCAGCAATGTCACTTCCTAGATGTACTGTGCACATCATATAACAAATAGGCCACCAACTTGTATCTCCTTGTGTCCCTGAAAGTGCACAGGTACTTCATAAGATGCTGCTGCTCTGCAGCAGTTCACTTTGTTTTTTACCTTGTCTTTGTGTCCATGTCTTCCTTTCCATCTTCTGTTTCTCACCCTCATCTGTTGATAGGCACAAAAGTGGTTAACAGTGAATGTCCTGCCACACTCAGTGCTGAAGGGCAGGGTCACTCTTGGGCTTGCCCACAATAAAGAACTTGCACGTGCTAGAGCCACATATGTGCTTTATGCTTCTTGCTCCCCTCTGCCTGTATCCCAGCAGGGTATCATGTCAGCCAAACTCTGTCAGTCAGCAGGAACAGGGGACAAAAATCTCCTTCTCTCTCTAAAGTTTCTGCTTCATAAGCTCTCTGAGGCAAGGACAACCTGACTGTGATTTCTCAGGCATCTTTAGACACTAAAAAAGAGCAGCTACTGAATACCAGCAACCTCACAGATATGAGCAGCCAGAGGCAGCCAGAGTTCACCTCACCTGGCAGGTATGAAACCTGTCCTCTAAGTAAATGTAAAAATCCTTGGCAGGAGGCGGCTAACAGTGAAGAATCCCAGGAAATTAAGTCAAACCACAGTGCTTTTTTGAGATGGATATCAGCACTACATATGCTCTGCTGCTAGAGAATCAGCAGATGAACAGCAAAGATTTCAACATACAAGAAAATATTGGCATGACCTCTGCTGGCAGAGGAAAGTTCTCAACAGATTTTAGCTGCTGACGGCATCCTGATAACGTGGCCACACAGCCACAGATTTTAACGCTCAAAGTAATAAAACTTCAGCTGCAAAGCACTCTCTGCCATGAGGCTTCTCACTAACTTAGGCTAACCTAGAGGACAAAGCATCTGTTTCTGAAATCTCTAATCTTCTTCAGGTTACTGAAGAACCTTGGGCACAGATTTTAAAACCTGATCTAGAGATACCACATCAAGCCAAAATCACATCAATACCACTATCTTTTTTCCCATCTAAACTACAGCAACTACTGTTAGCCACAGCGAAAAGTGTCTCTGAAGGCAAGACACAGAAACACAATCTGTGGTTTATGTATGGCCTTTAATAAAGATGGAAGAGAGTTCCAGCTCCTTTTGGCACAATTTTCCAAAGATACTACTTTTCCAAGAAAGTATCTACACCTCCATCAGAGAAAAATTGCAACAGCTTTTGAAATGCCAGGATCATCTCCTTCCTCTTGTGACAAAGCATGGGGTAGGGAGTCATTAGGACACTGAAAGGAGAACTGGGTGTTCCTGTCTTCACAAGCGACTCGATCTGAAAGAACCTGTCAGGTTCTGGAAGAATGGATGTGGGGGTCTTTATGAAAATCAAGCCACGCAAGTTTATTGCAGAACTGAGCACAGGCTGAACTTCTGAACTTTGGGGGGAAAATGTACAGGCTTAAGAGACTTGTGGATATTACCTTCTCTGCCCAGAGTGGGCTTAAAACAAGTTTTAATGGTCATACAATGCATGATGAGGGGGGATACATATTAAAGGAGGAATATGTAGTAGGTGGCTGTACCTTCCTAGTACCTCAGCCAATGGGGAAGGGAGGAGGGCAACATGCGGTTAGGAATTTAGGATAAAAAGAGGCTGCATCCTCCAAAAACTCGAGTGAGACCCCACAGGGTTATGGCCTAGTGGCCTCTCTCCCTTTATTTGAATAAAGTTGATTCTTACAGGGCTCTTCTGTCTCCTTTGTGGACACTGGCCTTTCACAGCGTGGTTTTCCACACAACACCATGTCCCACATAGTTAATATTTCTTTTCCAGTGACTAAACAATGCAGCTGCTAAAGCCTACTGTGATGCCTAAAATCTGATCTGATTACTTTGAGCACTGCCTGGCTGAGGAACTCCTGGTCCTTGACAGTGAGCACTCACAAAAACACATGAAAAGAGAGATGTACATTTCTTCCAAAAGGTTATTTTAACAATTTTCATTTGTTTTGTTTGCAATTCAAGGATTTTTTTGGTTTTGAAATAATGGAAAGCTTTAAAGGATTCAAAACAAAGCATGTTAAGAGAAAATACCATTCTTTTGAGAAAGGAGAGGGTTTTTCTAATAGATGTTTGTTCCCATCTAATTCTTACTTTAGTGGCTGGCAGCAATTGAGACCCTCAGAGTAACCAGATTTCTTTCCTTGGTAAAATTGTATTAAGTAAATTTACATTTGAAAGCTATAT
>VWZW01004301.1:850163-884517 GCA_013397115.1 Edolisoma coerulescens | reverse complement strand
ACAACAAACCCATGAAAATCAAGGACAGTCTGTTACTGTGCCAATTTCAAGAGTGTCCCTTGGGATATACTAGCTGATGCTGTGTCCAATGAATACCTATATGTTAGGTAGAAAGTGACTGATCTCTAAGACTATACTTCTAGTCCTCAGGAGTTTCTGTTTCAATACTCATGTCGTGAATGAGTAAAAAGTAATAAATGTTTCTCCATTGCCTCTTCAAAGATGAAGGCTTGAAAGTTAAAAGTTTTAAACTGTCTCTAACCAAAACTTTAGAAATGGCTTTATTTTAGAAAATGAAGCACCATGTTTGAAAGTCGTTAAAAGATCTTGTAGTCGATATATCAGTCAAGCAGGCAGTACACTCTTTGATACATCAGGCAAACTTTGCCTGGATACCAACAAGCCAGCCATGGAACTTTAAGGGAGCAAAGATGAAATTCTCCACGGACCTGCTGTTGCTATGAGCTGCATGTGATACTGCCACTCTCAAAACCCTCTGTAAGCAAGTGCCTAACCTGTCACAGGGGCTGCAAAATCTACAAAGTGTTGGAACCTCTGCTGTCTTTGCTGTCCTTCTCGGTCCTGGCTGCTCCTATGAGGCTGCTTGTGCCCCACTCTATTGAGGACTGCACCCACCACATTTTTAGTGCTACAAAATCAGTGATTTCCCCACCTGTGCTAAATATCCAAAAATCATTGCTCAGATTCTAACATCATGATTGGCTTAAAACTCATGAGATTTTTCTTTTTAAGGATATAAGAGCCTTAGAGGTTTTAAGATTGTCATCTGGCTTCTTGTTCTGGAGTTTGCATAACTATGAGAGCTGGAAACCTGAAAAGAAAGTGTTTACTGTGTAATCACCTGGCTGGTGGCTGTGACTTACAACAGAATCTTTAAGAGCCAGCAGTACCGGTTTTCATTTGTATATCCAGTTTTTACAGTGAAAAAAAAAAAAAAAAAAGAAGAAGAAATTTGGCTTCTATAGCCTAGTGCTGAAGAGGGACCTAAAGGGTTTTACACTGTTACTCAGTTTGTGCACTGCAGGCATGGGAGCAAAATTGTCTGGCTACCTTTGGGGTCACACTCTGGAGTCCTGCGGGGGCTGGAACAATGCTTAGTGTGAGCTGGAGCCTCCCCAGGGCCGGGGTCATTTGTGTTGCCCCTCTTAAGGTGCTGCGAAGGAAGCAGAGACTACCCTGAGCTTAGTGCCTGCCAGCTGGACTCCTGATCTTCCCTGGATGCTGGAGCTGGAGAAAAGCCAATGTGTCATTCCTAAACCAGCTCTTCATAACCCAGAGCGGCCCTTGGAGCAGAAAGTACTCTCATCAGATTACTTACCACTGTGTGATAATGCCAAAACAGATTTCAAGGCAGGAAATGCCCAAGTAAAATCTGCAGCATTCTTAGATGAGATGGTTGAAATGTGCTAATTGTTTTGCATTTTCTTTTTTTAATATATTTCCTTATACAAGTTCCTTTTTGAAATGGAATTAGAAAATTTAGAAAGAAAAGGTTTCCTGAAAGCCAGAAAATTATGATAAGAGGGAAAAACCACTTATTTTAAAAACACTTTATTTTAAATTTTGCACCAAAGTGCTGATATGTCTTAGCCCATATACACATTTCACACACACACATGCACAAAGCCTATAGCTGAAGTGACTTAACCTTTTCTTTAAAAAAAAAGCAGTGATACAAAAACCATACTGTTATTTTACTGTATTTTGAGACAAATGAGCTGTGAGTCGGGTTCTGTTTTAGAAATGAACATATGTGGACGCTGCATCTAAAAGACCTGATAAAGGTTCAAATAAGGAGCCTGTGTACTCTAAGAGTGAAGGCTCAGAGCCCTACCTGTTAGTTTTTTTGCACTGCAGTCTTCACCATTGGCTGCTGCTGTGAGGCAGCTGCAGAAAAATACACCACACAAGGCTTGGGGTTGCTGTTCTAGAGCAACAGGAGGTGCTGAGTCATTTTGGTCTGGTTTAAGAGCAGTGATGCAGGGCAGCAGTATCTAAGGCACAGGTTAGCCCCCAAACTTTTGAAGCAGCCTGTAAGTGTTCCTTCTGGGAAGCTGCCCTGCCCTGCCCTGCAGGGCCAGCACACATGTTCCCTGGATGGAGGCTTCCTTACTTCTCTCCACCACAGGACTTGGTTTTGCCCTCACTCCAGAGCACTGTCTAGCAATTCAAGGGAAACAGCACTCTGGAAAGGGTGAGCCACAGTCATGAAACTTATATTGTGAGACCACTCCAGATGGAAAAGATTTATATCCGTGAACTCTAGGTAATGGGGGAATCTGTGCTGCTTGTTTCCTCAGTCTGAGGTTCTGCTTTGCAGTCAGCAAGTTTTGAGGTGAAAAAAGAAGGAAGGATTTCTTACAGATTTTTTTGTTGTGTGTGTAAATAAGGACATTTTAAGGTACATGAATCTAGTCATTCTTTTTTTCAGTTGTATTGGGGACCTTGAGATCCATGACACAAGGGGTTATCTCTTAAACTCAAGACTGACAAAATGACACAACCAAGGCTGCTGTACATTAAGATGTGCAGTGTAAGGTACAGTACAATACATTTATCATCAGTGTGACTTGATGCTATTTACCATCCAAAAAATATTGGAATTGAGACTCTTTGGTTCTTCCAGTGCTGGTAAATAAGCTCCATCTACTGGTTGTTGTGCATGACAAAGAGTTAGGACTGAAAACATTATTCATTTATGTAACACTTGCACTGAGACAGTACTCAGTCATCCATGGGATTGTTAGAGTTGTCTTCTTTTAGATTCACTACAGTCAAGCACCAAAGCTTCTGCATTTGGAATTCTGAGGGACAGCATAGAAAATGGATGCACAAATATTCTGGCCAAACTAGGCCAGAATGTTTTTCCAAGGCAAAGGAGGAGATGAATGTGCCCGAGGTGACTGAAAAATGGGTGCATGCAGACATGCCTGGATCAGAGCCCCAGGACTAGCAGGCTTAATTCACTGCAATAATGACACAGAGGTCCTGGAGTGCTCCTGGCTTGCCCTAGGAAGATGGTGGCTGGCAGCATGGTGGTTGGGTCCCTTCCAGAACTTCCACACTCAATTCGCCTTCATACCACTCTTAGCATTTCTGTTACAGTTGTCTACAACAGTACTACAACTGTAAAGAAATCATTTTCACAGGCCATTAAAATTTCTGAAATCTTGAAGGTATTTCTTCATTTTGGATCAAATGAAACCATGAACTTTCCAGAAGGCAAGGGTTTCTTTTATTTTTAAATAGCATGCTCAGACTTTCTAATTTTGCATGCATCTGAGCTTGACCTAGACAATCAAAGTTTTAGGTCTAGTAACTAGGTCAGAGGGAAAACAGACCATTAGGATGCAGGTGCAGATGAACTAAATCCTCTGTTGCAATATTGCACTATTAATGGGACAGGACAAGTATGTTTCAGGTGGATCTGGTAAGTCTTAGGCATGGTAGCTAAAGTACTCACCTGGCTTACAAGAGAGCTTTGTGCAAGATTACATCCTGAGTCCAGAAGGCCAGAGTCTCATGAGTCTCAGACCTCCTAGAAGACCACTCTTGTCAGCTGGCTGTAAGGCCAGATTCCTTCTGCCTTTCTCAGTGCCATATTTACTCTCTGATTCACAACAGAAGTTGCTGCAGAAGGAGAAGCTCCAGTCCTAGAATCTATTGCCTATGGATTGGGACACTCACCTAAGAGATGGAAGACACAACTTGTCCCTTCTCTAAATAGGCTGTTTCCTCATCTCTCAGGTGAGGTCTCTGTTACTGGATTACAGGTTTTCTGTCTTACTACTACTAGGCTTTCTGCTGAACTGTAAAGAGGCATCACCTGGCTTTTTCTTCTGAGACCTCCTGCCTGAATAACTTTTATACAGAAGCATACCTTTGGTGTAGAGATAGATATTTAATGCCTTGGGGGAGCTCCCATTTTCTTCTGCTTCCTGTCAGCTACTTTCAGCTAAGTCAAGAGACTTTTAATGTATTTTCAAGCATGTAGCATGTCAACCACAATTTCTGCCTTCATAAAATGTTTACATTTCATAGCTGAAAAGAGAAGCACGTAAGCTTCTCCGTTTAGATAGAGTCTGAATGAGTCAACAGCGCAAGACTGAGTTAATGAGTAATGTCACCAAGAGACAGGGTCCTTAAGAAATAGCTGCTGCCAATTTTAAGTCACGGTTTAACATGGCCCTCATGTCTGAAAACATTGTGTGATCATTTAAAACTTTTGGCTTCAGTTCTTGTGTCAGTTGTTACTGGCAAACATTCCTTCTTTAGTCAAACACTTTGGGACCTTATTGCTCTTACACAAGAAATGCTTAGGCATCAATAACAGTACTCCCTGGACAGTTAAAAAGCACAGTTTTCACCTGTGATTAAATGTGCTTTAGTTTGCATCTATGCGCATTTTTACTTGATGGCTCAGTTCTCATGGTTTCTCTTTACATCTAATGCCAGTGTGGAGATAATGAAAAACTAAGGGCAGCTGCACGACTGGTCTGTTGTTCCCCACCTATAAGTCTCTGATACCATCTTTCCCCTAAACATTGAGATGCTCTTATCTCTCTGACCACTAACAAAGGGTACAGCCCTGCCAGTCCTTAAAAAGCGAGCAACTAACCAGTAGTGCTTCTTCTTCCTTCCTTGTTGCCACTACTTAGAGAATAGGGGACTGAACTGCCTGCCAGTCCTCAGTGTATCAGAATCGAAAACCTGAGATGATGCTTGGCAAGTCTTCACTGGGGCTGAGGGTTGCACAGGAGAGCCAGAGCAGGGCCATTTGCTCCCCTGCTTGCTCAGTTTTCCTCACAAGGGGAAGACAAAGCTGAAATTTCCACTGCTAAAGGGTGTAGCTGTGGTCATTTCAGCCCCATGTCAATAGTGAAGAAACAGACTTGTAAATTGTGCTCTGTTCTGCTTCAGTGCACACTCCCAACTGGAAATCATCAGCTCAAAGGTTAATGTGAGGATGCTCCTTTCCCTATTACCATTTTACCTTGTTGTCTGGGTTCCTATCACAGCCTAGTCCTTATTCTGCTGTGTGTAGGGAGATGCAGCCAGAGGAGAACAGACAAACAGTTTGAACAGACAAATTGTGATGACTGTAGCTTGGCCCTAATGCTACTCTGCCTGGAGAGTACTTTGGAAGTGGGACCATTGGCCAAGACCGGGTAATTCAGAACAGTCATCCTAATAGAGTGAGATTGAATATGCAGGAAACTGGAAGACAGAAGAAAACAAGCTCTTGAAATTGAAACAACAGCAAACCAAAGATCCACAGCTTTTCAGATTTCTTGGGTAAAAAACCCAGTTCCATCAATGAGGGAGACACATGCCTTTTAGTTTCTGTGAAAAGATTTCACTGCAGACGTTCTGAGTTCCTGCATCTCTCCATAAGCACCATATTCCCGTTCTCCGTCTTTTTCACACACGTACTTCCTTTGTGACACGAAGAATCTGCTCAGCTTCATGTTTTTCTCTCCTGCCTCTTCCCTCCCAAATGGGAAGCTGCCACTTACTGTCTGTGTATACTCCAAACCCCATCTCCTTCTCTCAGAACAAGGTACCTTTTCCTTCTCGTAGTACAATGGTCAAAAGACTTCCCTTGGTCAAAGTGTGCTCCTTTGAGTTCCTTGAACTCCTAACATCCTTGTTTTCAAAAGCCACTTCCTGCTCTTTGTTCCTTCTTTTTTTTTCCTGGGATTTTTCCATGACACATCTCCAGCTCTTACAGACCACTGGGTGCAAGGGCAGTCATACATTTCTTCTAAGACAGTTCTTCAGTCCTTTCTAAATGGAAGACTATTAATGGCAGTGACTCACTTAGACATTTTTCCCTCTTCAGGGAGTTATATGACACCAGCTGTGGTAGAAAATTGCTGATTCACTACAATATTAACCTTTCCACGGTACAGCAATTTTATAGCTTTATCCAGCATTCATAAACTTGAAATAAATAGGTTTTCCTACCTGTCATTCTTAGTTATTTAGGACAAGCTTTGGCCTCACATGAGTTTATAGAATTGTTTGATGCAGGCATAAATACAAACATGACTACTGCCTAGAAATGTGGGGAAATTATACTGTATGTGGCAAAATGTGAAGCCTAGAACGTGTGAGAAAGGATATAATATACAATGCTCCAGTGCTTTGCGTTTGGCATCATTTATACAGATCCAGGAGAAGGCTTCCACAACCATTTCACTTGGTGGCTGCTAGCAATGGTGTAAGTGACTCAACAGCAATGCTGCAGAATTTTTTTCTGCTATATGTGCTGTGTCATGACGAATGCCTCACAGAAAGGAAAAAGGATGTCTGCTGTAGGAAACAGGTTGCTTAAAGCCATTTTTAAAAATTTCTTTCATTTCATTTCCCAGGCAAAGGAAGTGTGGAGATTTGTTTGCAGAAACATAAATAGATAGGATTAAAAAGTATGAGCTCAAGCTGTCCAATAACTCACCTGTAATAAAACTCAAGTAAACAGATGCCATTCCATGGGAAATGTCTTGTCTCTGGTTGACTGACAGCCTTTCATGACTTGGGAGACACTCAAATATCATGAGATTAAAATGAACCATTATTTTTCCAGTGGAGAAAACTGACAAAAAGGAATTCACTTGTACAAACCCTGTAGCAAATCAATGAAAGAACAGGGATAGATTCCCAAGATTTACCCAGCATCATGGAGGAAGGTCAGGTTCAGCTTCCCACTAAGTAGAGTACTGTGGGTATCAGAAGTGCTAGAAAGTTGAAGTGCTGGGCTCTTCTAATGCTTCAGGGAAGAAGCTGGGTATTCAAGGAACAGAAGTATAACCTGTGGGGGAAAAGTGAAAACAGCAGAGAACCTATTTTAGACTGATACATTATTTGCTCTCTACAATTTTTTTTTCAGCCCAGAATTCAGGTATAACGGGAGAATGATGGTTTCTAGATGAAAAGATTTGTGTTTTGCCTGAGACCACTGGATTGGGGTGTGTGACATGAAGGATTGTGGGAGAGCAGGGAGGGACTTCACCTTTTTCCCTACTGCAGATGTGTATTTTGAGAGCTGGCCTTTGTTATGAGGGCAGTGCCTACACAGGTAGACCAACACTTTTCCTTTGATGAATTCTTAAAGCCTGTCTCTGAGTTTTGCTAGTTGGCTGGTTTTGGTTTGTGTTTTCTTTATGGGCCAAGTTTAGCAAAGGAAAGTGTCTACTTTTTCACTAGATTGCCTGTAGTTACAGGCTTGTGCTGAGAGCATGGACAAGTATCTGGGAAGCATGGGCCAGTGAAGGATGGCTGATGCAAAATGATTTTTGTTGCTGGTTGAATGTAAATGAAGACTTGCATTTACTGTGGTAAGAAGAGAATTTAGGATCACTGTGGTTTCTTTCAATTCTGTCTCTTACTCACTTATTTTTTTTTTCAGTTACATGGTTCTTTCACTCGGGGGAACACTGTTCCATTATTATGATGTGCCCAGGCAAAATACAGAGCCACTTCAAGGCTGCTTTAATTGACAGAGAAGCTTCTGATTACTTTCTGTTATCCCCAGGATATAAAGAATACAGTATTACAGGACAACATAGGCCACTCCCGAGAAACTGACAGAGCCTTCATCCCTTCTTAAGCAGTGGATGGTTCTTAGAGCAGGCAGGTATAGACCCCTTTCTTGTTGCTCTAGGAAAGCTTTTTACATGGGTGTTTGCACTCCAGAGCTTGTGTGTTGCTAGTTCAGCCCAATGGAGCTTTGTGGTTACTGAAAAGGAAACCTGTAGAATAGACTCATACCAGATACTCAGCTCCTCTACACATCAGTGTTCTCAACTCAACATGAAGCCAATAATACCTGCTTAGCTTTTTGCTGAGTGATAGATATGTCTGGCATTCACATTTGCACAGCTGTTGGAGGCCCCTGCATAAGTACATTAAGAATGTCATTACTGTTCATGTACTTACTTATTTGCATCATTTATCACTGAGGTATCTAGGCACTCCTGGCCCATCTTTCAGAAGATTAGAAACAACACCCTGCTCAAGTCCAGTTCCCCTGCTACTGCAAATATACATATATATATATAAAATTTGTCATGAACTAATAGAGCTCTAGCTAGCTAAGTATTCAATATTCTTCCCTCTCCTTTTGTTTTGCAAAAGCTTCCATCCTCCTTATCTTGCTTTTAAATCTTCTCAGCAGGTATGCAAGTCCCAGTTCACCTGTATTTGAATGTGAGTGACCAAAATCACATGACTTAACCAGAGTTGCAGGTAGCATCTCAACTATGGCCTACTGAATATTCACACTTCTGCTGTGGCATTGCATACTGGGAGTACCTAGGATCACATTTCACAGAATCAGAGAATTGTTAGGGCTTGAAGGGATCTCTGGAGATCATCTAGTCCAATGATCCTGCCAAGGCAGGGTCACCTAGAGCAGGTTACACAGGAACGCGTCCAGGTGGATTTTGAATGTCTCCAGAGAGGGAGACTCCTCAACGTCCCTGGGCAGCCTGCTCCAGTGCTCTGACACCCTCAAGGTAAAGAAATTCTTCCTCATGTTGAGATGGAACTTCTTGTGTTTTAGTTTATGGCCACTGCTCCTCATCGTGTTGCTGGGCACTACCAAAAAGAGTCTGGCACCATCCTTTTGGCACCTGCCTTTGAGATATTTATATGCACTTAAAAGATCCCTTCTTAGTCTTCTCCCCTCTAAACTAAACAGGTCGAGCTTCCAGTCTCTCCTCGTAAGAGAGATGCTCCAGACACCGCATCATCTTTGTGGCCCTCTGCTGGACCCGCTCCGGGAGCTCCATGTCTCTCTTATCCCGAGGAGTCCAGAACTGGACACAGTACCCTTTTTCTCGCAGCTGCAACCATAGCAGCCCATAGCCCGGATCCCTCCTTCTCAGTCACTTCCAAATTGATGAATCCCCAGTCTCTAGCATAAACTGTCATTCTTCATCCCTAAAATGTACAGACTTGGGACTCATCCCAGTTCTATGACCTCAGCCTCCGCAGGCCGGCATTGCCCCCTGCGCGATGCGCACCTCCTCGCGTACGGACCGCGCCTCCCGGCTCCGCGCCGTGCCCCTGTTCCGCCGGCGGGGCCGGGCTGCGTGCGCGGGCCCGCGGCCGAGGGTCCGTGCGGAGGGTCCGTGCGGAGGGGNGCGGCGGTCGGGGCCGCACGTAGCGGGGCCGCCACCGCGCCGCGCCGGTCACGTCGGCGGGGCCGGGCCGGCGGCGCCTCGGGGGCGATTAAATCGGGCTCTGTGTGCCGCCGACTGTCCCCCCGAGGGCTCCGGCCGCCGACACTTTCCGCCTTCCGCGGCTGCTGTCGGTGCAGCGTCTGCACGTGTGAGGTGCCCCCGTCCTGCCCCCCCAGCCCGGGGCTTGGCCGCTCCTTCCGACGACACCCCCCCTGCCCCCCTCTCCCGCCACCGGGAGCGGAAAAACTGATCTTTACGTTTCACCGGGAAAGCGGAGTGGTAGCTTGAAAGTCTCTCCTTACTGTTCCCAAAATTCTTAGGAAACGCACAGAATTTTCACATCAGAGCAGCTGTTTTTTCACCCAGAAGGCCCTGTATTCCACTGAGCTCAAGGCGGCATTTTGAGCTGCAAAAAGACGTTTCTAGTGTGTCTCAATATATAAAATAAGTTCCAAAATGGATTTTGTATCAGACACATTTAGTAGGTCGCTGTTACATGGACTTTATACACAGATAAACAGTTTCCCCATATACCAAGTATGCTCTCAAAAAATGTGGCATCTGGAAAATACAAAACAATTCATTTGACTTGAAATGGTGAAAAGTATTTAAAAATGGTTGCCACTTACTTTTCCTGCTTTGTTACCCTTATATCCCATAGGAAATCCTTCCCCTCATAGGCATTCTAGTGATGGCTGTTTCAATCCTCATTTTTTGGTCATGCATAATTTATGTATGCTGAACTGCATGTTGCTTCCTCTTTTCTTATAGCATCATCATGCCTGTCACCCTAAATCTGCTGCTTAATTCTTTCCTGTCCTCATGGCACTGCTGCTTCTTTTAATTTCTTCTTTATTGTAGCAGCTTTCATCCACTTTTCCTGTTCCTACGCACACATGCCAGCACCTGCCATTTAGCTCATTTCATCACCCAGGAAAATGAATTAACAATGGAAGAGTAACACGCTGGTTTCCTGTCCTGAAAGGAATCCTTAATAATGTGTGTAGGACCTGACTCTTGGGTCTGCTTCAGCTGCCACCAGTCTGCATGGATAATTAACAGCGTTCCCTAAAAGAAAATTTTTAAAATTGTGCTCTGTGGAGGGAAGATAATCAACCTTATTCACCCACAAAGGTGACATCCCATAGACTAAGGAAGTAGGACGACACACAATTCCACAAAGACCCCTGGCTCAGTGAAGCAGGCTCTGATTGTAAGAAGAAAGTCACTTTAAATCATGCCAGAGGCCAGACCGGATCCTTTCTGCCACCAGATCTAAAGAAAATAGGAAAGCCTGTGCCTAACCCTGGTCCTGTTCCTGCTGTGTATTGTAGAATCTAAGTTTAGACTTTAATAGATGAATATTTTGCAAATAGTCATCTCAGAGCTCAGTCTGAATGGCTGGACAATGTTTTGTGTTTGGGAAAGAATTATAAAACGATCACAGTTCATCAATACTTTAGGACATGCTAACAATGTAATGCAGTAAGACCTGCTTGGAGAGACTAAATTGGTTAGTTTCTGCTTTTCTGCAGTGGCAATCATATTGCATGTTCTAACTTTTATTTCCAAACAGTTGACATTCTTCTCTGAGTTGCCAAGATGCTTACAGAAATCTGTTGGCTTAAGGCTGGTCAGGCCCTCTCCAGCTTTAACCCTGAAAAGAGAAAGGAAGTAGTCTCCATACATATCTCCATACAAGAAATTCATCTAATAGTGAAGATGTTTGATAACAGGCAGGTGTTTGCCCAGAAACAGCTTTGGCTTTCTATTACAGCAGAATGTTTAAGCTTTTGTCAGTGTTCTTTACTGTGTCCTCAGAATTTTTTGGTCTTGAAAATAGCTAAGAATTCTTGCTACTGCTTGCTGCTCGGTGCAAGATGCCTATCCTTTATTCCACTGCAAATTGTGTTTTAGCTGTAATTTAGAAGTCATAGGACTGGTATCTGTTTTTAATTGTATATAATAATGTGGTTATTGTGCACACTGAGAGCACATGCAGGTGTGAAGCTTTCCACGGGATAGCTCTGATCACAGTTTCTGTGTCAGAACACAATTTTTTCAGTGAGATTATAAAACAAACCCTCATCAGTGGAATTACTCCATGAGAAGTCTATGTAACAATACATTCATAAAAGGGACTAAGATGTAGATAAGACCACAGGTCACAGCTAAAATTGGCAGCATATCTCTTCACTCTTTTACTAAAGGTAAAACTTCCTCACTACCCTCCATGGTCCTGTAGATCAGCTAGAGTTACTTCTTACACCTGTTAAGAAGTTCTTCAGGATTTCAGATCCTGAAGGACCTAGATCTTCAACACAATCAGTAATCTTTAAGGCCTTATATTGAAATTGAGGTTATTCTCTCAATAAAGTAAATAATTTGTTTGGGCTTGATTTGGTTTGTTTTTTCAAAAGACAGTGTGTGTGGAGATCAGAGTCTGTCCAGAAAACCATGCCTATAATTCCCTTTTCTTCTAAGTTTTTAAGAGAGCTGCAGTTTATGAAATATTTATCTTTATCCTCAGGAGAGGGGGTTTTTTAAACAGTGAACAGTTGGATAGACCAGAAATTCATGGAGGTGTTGAAAAGAGAAAAAGATTGTAGAGAGCTTGTAAGCCACAAAGACTCCCACAAGGGGAGTGAGAGAGACAATTTATGGTGAAATGGGGTGATATTATTGAACAGTGGGTGTCTAGGTGTCCCCTTGCAATAGAAAATTAGTGGACTGAAACTGCAGTATGGCAGTAACTTTCTTCTTCCTGAAGTGAGAAATGCCAACCTAGCTGCAAAGCAACAGCATTGAGCCAGTAATGCAGATGTAAAATCTGTTTCTTCTGCATCAAACTCTAAATCAAACAGAACATTCCTAATTCACATTCTAGCGGCTGTAAAAGTTCTTCTTTATTAGTGTGTGTGTGTGTGAACTGATAATCCAGACTTGCATGGGTGATAAAGTTTAATGGAAAAGAAGCAGTCAAGAACATTTGCAGGATTTATGGCTGGTTCTATTTACCAAATTGAATTTAGAAGTGGGGAATGAGGTTTTGATATACATTTCTTCTTTTTGCTTGCTCATTTTGAGGCAAAGTCTAAGCTTGCATAATCTAAATAGTTTACAGTCATGCCAAGCTGAGGCTCGTAGAGAACTTTTAAAAATGAGCACTATGATTTTTTTACTGGAGAGAGACATGAATTTTCTCTTTATAAATGGTTTCTAGGCTCACAGTGGGGATTTTATCTAATTCAGGATGAATTTCAAAGATGGGACTAGAACTGATTTCTTCAGTTTTGTTCTCAGATATTGTGTGCAGCCATGCCTTGTAATCCCTTTTGTACCCTTCAGTTGGCTCTAATGGGTATAAAAATAATGGAGAGTGTCTCAGTGAACTGGTCCATCTCTCTGAATAACCATGCCATGCTCTGGTGATCCCAGCAGTACTTAAAGGCTTTACCTGGGAACTTCAGTCTTCCTTTAGACAGATCTTTCTTAGTATTTTCTTCCCATATCTATTCTTTGCTCCCCTGATCTTTTGTTAATTTTTTTCCCCTTGCTTAGCAGTCTGACTGAAATCTCTTTAATGTAACTGATATAACTTGTCAGTGTTGTTTCAAGGGAGCACAGCACAAGATCATGCCATTACTTTTAAAAAGTAATGGTCCCCTCTTTCCTTGATGGTGGCTTCCTTTAAGAGAAATAGCTGGAAAATAAAACATAGAATTATGGAGAGAGAAATGCACCGTGTCAGACGTTCCTGGCAGTAGCTTTTGTACTCTAGAATAACCTCTCATGGTAAAGTCAGATCGGTCTTGCTTGGGGTATTTAAGATGGTATTGCACATAGCATCAAGAAAGACAGTTTGTTAGCTCCCAAGAAACTGATAAAATGTTGTGGTAGATATTCACTTCATCCATTCTTATACCATACTCAATTAGTTAATTTTTTTCTTTTTTTTTTTAAATCCAGTTTATTACCAGTGAAATATTTTACAGGGCTCTAGGCCATCTGGAGGACAGAATGAGTTTTCCAGAAGTGAAGTACCAAAAAAACCACATACAGCTCGTATCACATGGCTAATCCTTCTCATAAGGTGTTGTTCATCCTTACATGTAAGCATTGTGAATTATGATCAGAAATTTCAGTGAAGGATGATATTGGAGAAGAAGAACTAATAGCAAGTAAATAATTCCAGAGATTTTTAAATTATGTATAACAGAGTCAATACAATAACAAACAGCTGATGCTTCTCTATGAAAAAGAACAGCGGTTCCTTTTCTGTGTAGATAAGGAGTGTGATGATGAAGCAGTGCAAATAACAAAGCAATCTGCTTTTGGGACACATAAATGTCCTGTGATGTTTCAATAGGCTGCAAGGCAAAAAGAGCAAAAATAGATGATACATGTAGCAGGATTTAATCAGGCAGGGGAAACCAGTGCATTCTTTCTGCCTTCCCCAGCACAGCTCCTACAGTGGTGGACAGCACTTGTCAGTGGCACTTGTCATGATCCACTGAAAACCACTTGAACTGCATGGGAGAATGTCAATGAATTGCAGGCTAATGGCATTACTCAGGGAAACCATTCAGGTGGTGTTCGGTGATGAATATTAAATGTCTCTGAATATTCTGGCACTGAACTCTGCCTTTCCTGTGCATGAAGTTTTTCTCCAGTACCAGAGGCAGAAACAGCAACATTCTGTATATTTTTATTTCCGCTGCAGATTTTTTCTTTAAATCCCAGAGGATGAGTTAAATCATAGGATCATAGAATCATTTAGGTTGGCAAAGATCTCTAAGATTATTGAGTCCAACTGTTAACCCAGCACTGCCATGTTCACCACTAAACCATTTCCCTAAGTGTCTCATCTACATGTCTTTTAAACACCACCGGTGATGGGGACTCAACCACTTCTCTGGACAGCCCATTCAAATCCTTGACAACCCTTTTGGTGAAGATTTTTTTCCTAATATCCAATCTAAACCTCCCCTGGCACATCTCAAAGCCATTTTCTCTCGTCCTATTGCTTGTAAGTTGGGAGACTGACCCCCACCTCACTACAGCCTCCTTTCAGGTAATTGTAGAATTTGCAGTTTCTAGGAACTTGTATGCAAAGTCACTTGAAATCATTGTTACTTCTCATTTTTCACTCCTTTGGAGACTGGTGTTTGGTTCCATAGCCCACTCCCCCAGAAGAGACTTCTGGGACGTACATTCAGCACACTGTTCTAAAACTGAAACACTGCTCCGTTTAACTTCTGTTGCTGTAAGAACAGCACCATGCTGTGTATTGGGTAGCAGGTAGCTGCTAAATTCTAGCATGAAAGTTAGTAATTTGAGAGCACTGGTGTCTCTGAA
This sequence comes from Edolisoma coerulescens, assembly GCA_013397115.1. Classification (NCBI taxonomy): domain Eukaryota; kingdom Metazoa; phylum Chordata; class Aves; order Passeriformes; family Campephagidae; genus Edolisoma; species Edolisoma coerulescens. Next base: position 869,953 of record VWZW01004301.1, on the reverse strand, counting down.
GAATTACTCTGATTGACATGAGAATTGACCTAGACTAATGTTAAGTTTTTCCTTTGTGGCTTTTATCACTGGTAGACTACAAGCATTCACAGATATTACAGAAACTCCATACTACTACATTTTTCAAACTATTTATGGATTTGTTTTCCTGTTTTTACATGGAGTCATCCACGCAGGTATTGTATGACCTCAGAAGATTTCCTGGAACTGATGTCAACTGGTTAATCCAGTACCAAATAAAGTTATTAGCTGTTGAGTTGCTTACGGTGTAAGTTTTATTTCTACTTTCTAAAGTATCTCTAAATCTGTGTCATAGAAAGAAAGAGAGGCTGTGGACATTCTTGTATGGCTCTTCATCAGACGTGCCATAGCAGATTTCTTACTATCACCTGCTTCACTTTGCTTTCAATTGGGTAATTGTTAACAAACTGCCACTTGCTTGAGACAACCAGGGCTTGTTTTGCACTCAGTGGCTCGGGACTGCAGTTGGCAGTCTGAATAACTGAAGACTCATTTCAGAGCTAGCTGAGTTTCCCCACAGCTGTACTGCCATCTGGCCTGTTTCTGTTACATCATGCTCCATGTCTCATTATTCTTTTCCTATGAGCTGTCCTTGTGTCTATTAACCATCACAACTGCTTGTTTTCCCTTGCCTGGGATTTGGTCCTCTAATCTCCTCTTCAGTTTCTTCAGAATTTATTCAGTCAGGGAGTATTTTTGAGCTGACTGAATGAGTATTCCCTTGCCTCAGAAAAAGATGGGAACCTCGGTAATGTAGGTTCCAACCTCTGCCATGCCTTGCTTACATACCGCTCTAACCAAAGAGACTTGGGGCTATACACTCCAGGCAGGCAGTTACAGCAAGGAATTCTGGAAAGATAAGTGGCTGTATGTAAATGCTCCAGAGGGAGTGTAGGAGGGAATGGGCTGTGGGCCTCTCCTCCTTGCAGAGGGTGTGACTGTATATTCAAGGTACCACACAGCACGTTAGCTGAAAAGGAAATTACAGAAGAAGCTGCTTGTTGGAGGACACTGATGAGACAGCAGGCATCTGTGAAGAGTGACAGTTTGGGGCAAGGAAGGGAAAAATGAATTTGCTTCCTTTAGTTAGACCTCAGAGCTGAAGATAGTAGTGAGTAACAGGAAACTTCCTCCAGTTCTGCTGGGCTAGAGGGAAAAGTGAATCTCTGCTGGTCAGGAGGAAGCCATGCTGAGGAGTGAGAGATGAGCTTCTCCTGCTTTCTCTGCCACTTTTTCTTTTATCCATTCTGTAACTGATCAGGATTAGGATAACTTAACTGAAGACCGAGATTCCTGACATCAAGGTGAAAAAAAGCAGAGGGGACCCAATAAAGCAAACTGAGAAGGAGATTGAAGTTTTTTGCATTTTTCTTGATATTTTAGCGTCTCTAAGGTGAATGAAGTAGAGCTTGTCAATGTTAACTAGTTTATTGGCTGTCATTTTCACAAACTTATTTATCAATTTAAGAGGCTCGTGTCCCTTCCCTTGCTTGAAATGTCTTCCCCTGTCATCTGTGCCAAATGCCAGACCAGCCATGTGGGACTGAGCTCTAAGTGATGGTACAAACACCTGTCAGAATGACTGTGGCATCCTTGCCTTTCTTTTCTCAAAGCAAAGGTCGCTTGTGCTTATAAGCAGAAAAAAAAGCTAGAGAAAACTAGACTGTTTTCTGTCTCACCTCAGTTTTTGATGCTTACCTCACTTCTGAGTCCTGTTGTATCACATGGGCTCTTCTGCTTTGCATCCCCTTCTGTCTTCTGAGCCCTGGATCATGATGGCTAAACCTTTAAAGTCTTTGTTGTTGTTTTCAGGACTGGAGGTTTCTATTTAGACCTGCATATAAAGTTTTAAAGAAAGGACTGTTGGATACTGTCATCATCATGTGTAAGCTTGAGTAATTCTGTGCCCTTTCAAAATGATGTCAGTTGAAATAAGCTGGTGGATGTTGTCTGAAGATCTCTTTATTTAGCAGGTGCAGGAAACCTGGACAAGAACTTCCATAAGAAAAGATGAGAGGAGAAGGAGATAGAAAAATGGGAAGGAGCTTGAATCCTAGACTATAATAACAGGCCTGCAGCGAAGCCTGAGGTGTTGTCACCATTAGATAGACATTCACCATCTATCTTTGTTTGAGAGTTTCACAATGTCTTTCTAAGGTATTGATTCCTTCATGCCATTTCTCTCCTCCCTGTGAACTGAACAGCTGAGCACAAATGTACTTTTGAAATATCTGGTTATTCTGCCCCATCCTAGATTCTCCATTTCTTATGAACAGTTTTAATCAAGACAACTGAGAACATCAAAAGAAGAAAAGATGATCTGTGTTTCTTTTGTAGCATATGAAGTGAAACAGACTTTAGGAACTGAACAAAAAGGAATAATTAAGAGAACTGTTCTTCAAAGGAACCGAGACAGGAAAATATCTGACAGGCAGGCAATTTTCTTTTGTAATAGACATTGGGCAAAAAGAAATCCTGGAAAAGCATGATTCTACACTGCTAAGTACACAGAAGTGATAGAAAGAACTGACGAGGATGCTCAAACTACTCGAAACCTGTTGTTTTCCACAGGGAAAACTATAAAAGCTTGGGCTTTGACAGATGTACTCATTGTTGGATAACTTCATGGATTTCCAAAAGAAATTAAACATTAAAAAGAAGAACAAAATTAGTGTCAAAGCTATTTCAAAAGAGCAGATGAAAGTACTCAGTAGCACCATCACAATGTGCACAGAATAGAAATGTGAATATAACCAGCAATCAGACTCACCACGAAGAAACTTGGGAACTATAGCATTCAACAGTAGCTCAATGGAATTCAAAAGTTGAGGATCAGTATCCTGACCTTCAAGATAACCATCGGAAAATGCTAAGTGGAGGAATAGACTTTTTTTTGTTTCTTCATAGACAGCTTTTTGCTCTCCTCATAGGATTCACTTTTGCCGGAGCTGTGGGTTTCGAGCTGTGACATCTTTGAAAAACTGAAATGTAGAATTTGGATTTGTTTGAATCCTCTGTCTGATTTGGAGTGGAGATACCAATTTAGATGTCCACATCTCTCCAAGTAAACAGTCTAATCACTGTGTTAGTAGATCTTAGGATTGTCAAAGTGGAAGGCAACTTTTATGGTTCTATTTTGTGCAAAGTAGACAAAACACATAATAGGCCCATGTCCACAGGAATTAGAGTTTTGATGCCCCATCAAGCAAGGGGAGATGAGGACCTGAGGATGTAATGGTATAAGGCCTTGAACAGTCTGTGTCAGGTGATCACTTTGATGGGGTAACTTTCCTTAGGAGATAGGTAAAAAACTGAAGTCATCCATCAAGTGAATTATTCTCAGCAGTCTGAATATATTTTGCAGTTTTCATTTTTTTTTTTCTTCTGAACTTTTAACCTTCCTTCTTCAGGGCAGAACACATCATACTTTCATCATACTTTATTAATCTACCTCATCTACTTGAGCTTTCCAAGGAGTGTTTTGGGTTTGTCTGTGAATATGTTTGCACTATTGGCATATTTCCTGATCTAATTTAAAACAGGCTAAGATGATTTTGAAGAGCAATTTCTGAAGGAAGGAGATGTTAGCAAAATGCAGAAGCATTCACAACTGAGCTGGGGATGATACTTCCTACTGTGTCTTGCCCAGCCTTCCTTTTCCCATCCTTGCTTACTGATTTATGGGCTGAGTATTGACATGACTTCTCCATTTCCTCCTCAAACACCTTTTGTTTTTAGGGGTTTTGGTTTTTTTGTTTCTGAATCCCACCACATCCTCCATAGTATTCTTTAAACTTCATTCTTCAAAGTCTTCCAGATTGTTTGGCTGCAAAAGCTCTTTAATCAGCTTTGACAAATGTTCATTTAGACATATTTTTCCACATATTATCCTAATGGGATACCTACAGGTATATCCAATGACCTATTCACATTGCTTTTCCCCTTTTGGAAAATACCAGACTATACAGATAAAGACTGAAAGGCTCTGACACTGTTCATAGCAATGAGCTTATTTGAGTTCATAGAGAATCCATCCTCCATTCTTAAGACCTGGCACAGATTCCTTTCTCTTTTATAGGTATTTTCTTTTGAGCATCATTTCTCTTTCATCTTCCTTCAGATCTTGGGTGTGAAATAGCTGTAACTCTGCTTCAAAATCTCTTCCTTCTATTTTCATTTTTTGGTTTCCTCTTACAACTGCTAGCAGAGAGCCTGATGGTCATACACAGTAGCTATTATATATCACTGTGCTGGTATGTATTGACTTGAAACCTTTAACCTCATCTCTTCTTTTTGAAAGCTGAAGCATAATGCTAACACATCATATGTCTATGATCTAAACAGGCATTTATCACCAAAGTGGTGCTAAAATCAAGAGCTCTTATGGGTGCAAAAGATTTATTCTCATTCCCAGTTAGTTGATTTCTGGAGAATACGATGGTTTACACAAAAGAAAGCATGTATTGCTACAATACTATTGATAAAAACCCTTTTTATAATGTTTTCAAAATAGTCTTAAGGTTTTCTGATTTTCACAAAAACATAAATCTACTTTCTTCTTCCTCTTTCTCCATGGCAAGTGATTGAAAAAAATAATGAGATTTTAGAATCTGACTCATGAAACACTGAGTTTCTGGGTATGCTTTACTCCTTCCATGAGAGAAAAGGCATATACACAGAAAAAGAAATCCCTCTTTTATAACCTACTGTATTCTTCACTCCTACAAATTGTCTTCGCAGTGCAATATGTGACCTTGCACCACCAAATCAAATTTCATACCTCTCCTCATCACACACCAGCAGCCCACATCCTCCCACATCCTGAGCCAGAAGTGCAGCTCCCAGCACAGCCTGAGTCCCTCCACAAGCACTGCAAGTGAAGCAGCCCGTCAGCATGGAGCCACAGGCACACACAGAATCAAGCTGTTATTAATTGGTGGGCTGAAGGTAACTCCCTTCACAGAGTGATGGCAAATGTTCAGATCAGCGCAATGCTTCCCCACACAAGGAGCTGGAAATTGTTTTTTCCACCTGAAAGTGGCTCTGAGCCCATGATCACAAGGACTGTCATCATGGCCCCTCTGGGCCCCAGCACCAGTCCCGGACCATTCTCACTGTAAAGTTTTGCTAGAATTGACCAGAATTTCCATGGCTGTGACTTGTGCTCCTTGCCTCAGCCTTTCCCAGTGTGTCTCTGAGAAGGATCTGGCTTGGTCTCTTCTACCACCACCCATTTGGTAGTTAATATAGCTGGTAGATACCTGCACAGACTTTTCTTCTGTAGGCTGAACAAACACAGGTCTCTAATTCATGTATTGCAGTTCTCAAGTCATCTTAGGATACCTCCATTGACCTCCTTCAGTTTGACAGGGTCTTTTTGTACTCTGGAGAGCTCAGACTGGATGCAGTACTCTGGATGTCATCTCAAAAGACCTGAACAGAGAGAATAAGCACTCCCCTTGACCTGCTGTCTACACTTTCACTAGTGCAGCCTAGTGCGCTATTGACCCTGCTCCCTCCTTAAGGCATACTGCTGACTCATGTTCAGCTTCTCTGCAAACACAAGTTGCAACACGAGTTTGTGGCCAGGCAGCGCAGGGCCGCAGCAGATGTTCTCTGCTCTCTCACCACAGCTGTTTATTCTGGGGTTTCTGTTTCATGATCTAGACAAGATACTGCTCCTTTAGCTTCCCCACTGGTGGTGGGGCAAGGGGGGATAAATTCTGTCCAGGAGTAAGTTAGTGATGCTGTTTTGTTTCTGGATGCTTTATAATATATTATGTGGCCATCTAGTCAATATTGGCTATAATTAGGCATAAAATTCACACACACACACAGAGCACCAGAACTTTTCAATGCGGAGTGCTTTTGCAGCAAGCTCAGTAAGGGAGGAAAGTCTCCTATAGGCTGTTCCTGTCCCATTACATATCCATATCTACTCCAAAGCCATCTAATTGCTATTTAACTGGAGACACAGATCATGACAGTATTCAACATCAGTGTGTGCTCCATCTCCCAACACGACAACTGTTTATAACTGTATTGGTGATGGACGCTTCCCTGAAGTTTGTTATGTCTTTGTCCATACAGCCTAGTCACTTCATGCTGCTACATCTGGCCGTGCAAACCCATTTGTCATTCCTGGACTCACTCCAGAATGGTTTGCCAAGCCTTACAGACTGATGCATTTTCTTTGCTGTTATTATGTTGCCACAGTAGTTTATCTGGCAGCAGGAATGACAACTGCAGCAGGTCACTTTAGGGTCATACAGCACTCTTCTTCTTCATTATATAAGGCTGTCATTGCTTATAAGTGTTGCCTTTTAAACTGTGTGTAAAGGAGGCTTGCCTGTGTTGGGTGGCCAGCACCATTCCTTGGCTTATGCTGTGTAGGTTATGTTACAACATTCCCCTCTGCACTATCCCACAATTCCATGATATTGCCATTTAAAGAGATGGCTGCTTGGAGCAGCAGCAGAGAAGCTGAGGAATGGGACCAGATGCTTACCATGTAGAGATGTCCCAGTTAGCATTAGAAGAACATCTGTTAGTTGTGTCAGAGAAGTATTGAAGGGGAAACTCTGTGATCCAATTCTTGAAAAAGGGAGATGCTTCAGAAGTTTCTCTAGGGATTTTAGCTGACAGAAAATATGTAAGGAAACAGGAGGCTGATAGCCTCAATGATAAAGATGAGTTGTGCTGGTAGGAATTATATTAAGAACTAAGTATGAAGATCTAGAGCCATCTGAAAAGGCTGGGTGGATAATCTTGTGTTGCTTGTTAAATTTTTCAGCAAATGCAAATCCCCAAAGGCAGATGTTCTCTAGGACTTGTCTAACTTGTCGGGAGAATGTAAAGGGAGCTGCGAGACATGATGTTAGCAGGGTTACAGTCTGCCAAGGGGATGCGTGCCATGGGACGGTGCAGTGCTGGCTTCCTCTCCATGCAATACACACAAATGCAGACTGAAGACAGAGACTGCCTTTCACAGCAAGAGTGTCTATGTTCAGTTAATATTTCATTGCTCTTTTGCTGCTCTCTGAGTCATCTATTGTTCTTTGTTTCTGGGGCTTCTCCATGAGGGAGTTGACTCTTGGTGATAATTTGCTTTGTTTTTTGGGAGCAAGTGCCATTTAAAGCTATTTGTTAGGTTGCTTTCTTTATTCAGTCCAAATATTGGACTTGTTTCTTCTTTTGTATATTTGTCCTACATGGATTTTCATGCCTTCAATTTTTGCCTTGCTCCTCTAAAATGCCAAGCATCATCTCCCAAATTGCTCTTTATATGTGGGTCCTGAATTATTGACTTCCACCCAGTGGACTGAGAAGTGCTGTTGTGCTTCCATTGCTCTTATTGGAATTCTGCTTTGTTTTCAAAAAAAAAAAAATCAGCTAGGATAAATAAGTAATGTGCTCCGTTTACAGAAGTAGAGCTGTGCCAGGAACAGTTTGGCTTTTAACTGAATCATCTGACCTTGGTTTATATGGTAATGTTCTGGGAGAAGGGATATATGTGTATCAAGACAGACATATTAGTGTTCAGTAAAGTTAGTCATAAAGAGGAAAGCACCACCCCAAAAGCTTATAGAAATGTCAGATGTGTATATAAATATATATTAGAAAAAAGAGAAGAAATAGAGAATGTTCACAGTATTTCATATCCAAATATAAAGGGATGTTGTAGTCTTGATATCTTGATAAGTGATTTTTTTTCTCTTTAAAGTAGTAAACATCTTTTTCGGGAGAAGGATCGCTGATAACTGAGAAACACATCTCAAATGTTAATGTCATCCTGAGACAGTTCTGACCATGTAGCATGAGCTGGAGCAGGCTGAGTAACTAGGCTGACATTTAATGTGAGTAGTATTAGTGTGGGGGTACTTCTAAGTACAGCTGTCATCGTGAGCCAGTTCCCGGAGTAGGAGGATAATAAGAGCAGGTACCCAAATAAATCCTGGTGTCAGCTCTGTGATGGTGTCGCAGGCTTGAGCACAGGTCCAATTGCTAACAGCATGTGTGGTACTGCTCTGTTCTCAGAACGCTGGAGATAGCTTCTCAAATAGCTACATTGTATATGCTAAGTTTTCTAAACACTAATTTTAGTGAGTTATTTCATCTGAACACAGGTACCCTGAATATTCAAAAAAAAAAAAAAAGAGATTTGCCAGCTTCTATGCCTATAATGAATGCAGTAAGCTTTGGTTCTAGAGAGAAAAGTAGAAAGTACCTCAAATGTGAAACATCCCCCAACCAACATTTACACAGGAAGAAATGACATTTTGTCAGTTGTCATTCTCTGAAGGGATGCTATATTCCAACAGATCTGCAGGCAGCTGTGAAACTCATGTAGGTGTAAGCAATGGGAGAAATCATTTCTATAGTGTTGGCCCACAGCCAACAGAAGAAAGGATGTGTTCATCTTTCAGAATTGGCCTTTTCTTGGCTCAGACTCTTTCAATGATCCAGAACCTAAAGAAAACTTTGGGCTTAGAACATGGAGCAATACACTTGGAAGCAAAAATTTCATTAATGCTTCATTGATAGATACACTGACTGCAGTGAAACCAGCAGCAAATGTAGCTCAGGTTTTGCAAATAATTCTATGTTTTTTTCAGAGGTAATTTCTAATATTACCTTGGATAACTGCAGAATTTAGTATAAAATTTCAGGAAAAACAAACTGGTGAGGCTTTTGAGCTGGCTGTTGACACATGTTGGCTTTCTTTGCTTTCTCAGAGGAGTCAGACACAACATGCACAGCCTTCTACTCTCATCTTTCAACTCTTTCAAGCTTAGACAGCTTGACAGCATTGTTCCAATACCTGCCATGGGAGAAGCCACACTGCACCTTTTCCCTAAAGTGAGTGGGGTTGGTCCCAGGCTTCAAATTAGCTTTTCTAAAGTGTTTGTAGAATTTTAATGAGTGCAGAGTAAAGTGTGAAATTAAGGAAGCCCAAAATATAGGCGTAATGAAAACATTCTGTCATTCCATAAACTACTGATATAAGAAGTTACCTGGATTTGGGTATGTCATTATTTTTCAGATAAAAGAACACTCCTTTATCTATAGTGCCTCAGAATTGTTGTGAAATATTCTAGGTGAAATTCTCAGATGATGGAAAACAGCAGAATGTCATGGAAGAAAATGAGGTTTGCTAAACTAGTCTAGATGATAATCTGATCTCTGGAGGGTTTTAATATCTTCATAAATTACTAAAACACCAATACCATTCCACCAAACCATCACTCAGAAAATTAATTTTCCCTAATGGGTCACAGTACTATATGCATTTCCTGTTCTGTCCTTCATGAACATACAAACATCTTAAAATAATCATATATGTAGATATGGAAGTAGGTTTGTATGTGGTAATTAGATTTTACAGGTAAAAAGTTTTGCACTGTTGGTACAAAACTGAAGAGCTCTTTTCTTGGTGTACAAAGAAAGAAAACCATGATAAATCAGCTCATGAAAGTGAAGTATCCCAGTGCTGGCAAAGGAACAGATCCTGAGCTCATTAGATAAGCTGTAGAAAAAACAAAAGAATGCGTTTCATGGTAAAATTAGATGCCTTTCTCTCAGTACACTTTAAGTAGTATTGTCTTTGTTATCTAGTATGTACAGCCAGGGCGTACATACATACATTTGTGCTTATCTTCAGGAAATTCAAATGTATATTCTGAGTGGTCATCAAAATTCACTAGAAGGAACAGTGAAGCAGAGTTGGTTAGGATAATTTTCAAAAGTTCATGGGGATTGATCAAAAACTACATAGTGGAGGCATCTTAGCCTTTAAAGAATTTGGGGATTTTGGTCATCGTCATTTTCTGGCCTTTATATTTGATGAGGGTTATGTGTATGTCAGTTTTATTGAAATATGTACTGTGTTCTTGCATGTAAGTTTTGGCTGACCAGAAGAAGAAGAGCCTGGCATTTGTCTGGAATTTCTAAATGTTTGGCATCCTGGAAATCCTGTTGATGTTGCCAGTATACATAGATTGACTGTCCAGTGCATGCAGTGTGATCCCAACATGGGAATGATTGTGCATATAGTTATTGTAGCTACTCAGCATTTTCCTATGCTCACAGTTCTTTCTGGTATGAATGCCTCTGTGCATCAGGAACTTTATGTCTGCTTTTAAAAAGCAATGCACATAGGAGAATTGTGATGCTTGTTTCCTTTCTAAGAGGAATTTTATTTTATCTACTGCTGCAGTTGCAAGGAGAAAATATGATAAAAGAAAGATGGCTGCACAGGTAAGGTGTAAGACTAAAGATTAGGCTTGGGTATGTCATTTGTTTTAGCCAGTGACTCAGTTCCCCATATGTAAAGAGGAGATAACTCCTCTTACCATACCATTAATTAATGTTATTGATTAATTTGTTAACCACAAATTAATCCAACTGCCTAAAAATCTATAGCAATAGTGTGTGTCCTGTCGAGCAGGTAATAATTTATTTCTGAAGAGGTGTTTAAGGAAGACTACCTGGCTATTTTAACAGACTACAAGCTGCAGTCTAAGGAAATATTTTTCCAGCCCTATCCCATTTTTCCAAATAACAGCATTTTGATCCAGTGTATTGGAAGGTTGCCTAACCTGAGCAGTCTGAAACAGCTGGTGTCTACATGCAACACCATTTGTTGACTTGCCCATTTATTAAATATTATGTAGGAATTTTTCAGTGCTTGACTACCAAAAATCCAGCTCCTGGAATTCCTTTGGAATTCTTTGCACCTTCTCGCAATCCCTTATTATTAACATCCTCCTCTAAATTTGGCCTTCAGCGTAGATGCTCATGTGAGATGCACTAGGCTTTACAGAGAAATTATCTTCAGATATTGAAATACATAGTGAAGAGACAGTTCCTACTCAGGCATGAACATCTCTAACTCTCTAAACATATGCAGTTGTCCCATCTGTTACGTACCCTACTGTGCCCTTGCAACTATGGAAAATTTCTATAAAAAAGGAAATGAAAGTAAAAATTGGCAATAACTGCAGCACAAATTAAGGCAACAGTACACAGTCCTGCTATGTGTTAGCTTCAGCTCTGCTGGCAGAGTGACAGCAACTTTGGAGAGAGAAAAGGAAAGCAAAACAGAGCAATTGAGACCATAATTTGAAAATGGAAGTAGCAGCCTCCTCTTCTTTGGGTGCAAGAGAAAATGACATTAGCTTCTTCTCTGGTTTGAATATGAAGACATATTTTAAAACAGCAAAGCAAGGACAAGAGCATGTTTGAAATTAAAAGGTCTTGGGTATATGGAGAATGAGTGATTTTGTAAGTACCTATTTACTGTAGGAGGTTTACTGTGATGTCTGCCAAACAGTATCCTATGCCTCCCACTTGCCAATTAAGTCTTTCAGCAAAACCAAATTGATTTCCTGACTGCACTACAAGGTTTGATCCCTGGACAGAGATGAAAATCCTTTTCTCAGTTCTTGAAGATTTATGGGGAAAGAAATTCACGAGGATGTCTTGAGACTTGCTGAACAGATACATAAATAGGAAGCATTTAAGGCATTATGATATCTGCATTCTCCATAAGGAATTCAGGGAAGCTAACTGTAATAAAGCAAAGAGACTGCCACAGCTCCATTTCAGTGTCTTCTTAGAAAATACACATATGGAAAGCTTAAGGTAAGTATGCAAATACACATGTACTCTCTATCCCTTCTTGCTCTTTTACTGATTATTCAATAACTAGAACCTATGTTTAACTATGTAATTGGATCATTGGCAGCAAAAGCAATTAAAAACTAATATATTCAACTAGAACTAATGGCGGAATTCTGGAGAACTGTGTATCATTCTGTCTTCAGTGTGCTTTGGGATTTGAAAAATCTGTAAACTGACAAAACACTTGATAAATGATTCAACAGGAAGTGGTCTCAGTAACTCCATTAGTCTTTCTTATCTTCACTGTATCTGTCATCCAGCTCTCCACACATCACCTACCGAGCAAATATACTTGCTTTGCAGTAGTGTATATGATAGATGAACAGGGCAAAAAGCAACTGAGGTCCTGTGCTTATTTATATGTTATAATCTGTAATTGATAGATCCTTTTCTGAAAGGTGCTTTATATAGACTAATAACAGTAGAAGAACTTTGTCTCCCGATGCCTGAATAACAAAGAAGACTGTTAAAGGCTTCTTGTTACCTTACTACAGGGATATCTTTTACTGTATCACAAAGTGATACTGTAAACTTCCCTGTGAACTTGTGACCAATCCCTGCAAGGAATTCCAGTTTATAGCTGGGAAACTGAAATGCTGGCATGTCTACTGTAGGGAATAGAGAACAGTGCAGAGATTCCTGGGCTAATTATATCCATGAGATTCAGTGCAACACCTTGACGAGAAACTATTCAGGAATGCTGAAATGGGATAGCCATTCTCATGTTGCTTTATCTGATCCAATAAACCTGCCTCCCATAAAAAGCTCATTTGCTTGTGCACAAGGACATTCTGGGAGCACACAAATTCTGGCAGAAAGCTTCACCACAACATATTTATAAGGGAGAAAACAGTGACTGAGTAGGACAGTCTGTGATGGAGGTGGTAAACTCTGTCCCTCTCAAGGAGCCTGGATTCTGCCCCAGGGGTCAAGACAGAAATGTGACAGAACGTGACCTTGCCAACAACAAGCATCAGTTTGTTGTGGCAACACACCAGTCATGAAGTCAGCCAAGGGCAGAATCCCTGTGGTGGTTGTGTCCTGGCCCTTGAACTGGGACAGCTGGTTTCACATTTTCTGTATGGAAAACCTGTGAAGAAGAGTCTGTTGCCTGCTGCCTACCCTGTCCTTGCACATCAGTTAGCCATGATAATAATTTCCTTTACTTCTTTCTCTTCTGCCCCTCTTCCTCAAACTCAATAACAAACAATTTGATTGACTTGTTTACCCAAATCTTTTCTCAGATATGAAATCTATGTCTTATACCCACTTCTATGAATTGCAGCAAGTACTATAAACCTGGAAACAAGGGGTTTGACTTTCAGTTCACATGCTGAAATGTCACTCTGGTTCTAGTCAGTTAAAAGGATAGGACTGGCTTCTAGCTAATGACTAGACATAGCCTACAAGTTGTGCTCTGACTATAGGGAGGCAGTAAGAAACGTAAGGTAGATTTCCATGAAAGATTTCCTTGTTTGAGCTACAGAAGGATATTGATTATGTTACATTTTAAAGAAGTGTGATACACTGTTCTTACTCCTGGTGGCCCCTAGCCAACTCCAGAGGGAGTACTGTACAAGTACATGGTGATTTTTTGACAAATTCTCTCTTCAAAAGCCTACAGGCGAGATTTTTGGAAGATTTACCTACAGGCCCATATTCAGTGATCAGTTTTTAAATTCATATCTAGGCAAGGAACATGATGAACATAAATGAGAATTAAGCTCCTAGCCACTTTCCTAAAGGCTCCGGTATGCCTTACAAGTATGTGCCTACATTATTCTCAGTCACTCCTTTCCTTAACCTACATCTTTGTCAGCACATAGATATCCCCATTCTGTTCCAGAACATCCTTGAAGATGCTTTAGCAGTATTACAAAAATAAGAAAAAATGTTCTTTAAAAAGGCAGCTCTCTTTGCCCTTCTTTTTCAGCTTTTTAATTTTTTTTTCCTCACTACACCAATTATACATGGAGGATTTCAGCTATTATACACACAGTAGCCTAATTATGGAAAATGAACTGATTTCCTCAAGAAAACTGTGACTGAGTGACATCATTTGATTTCATGCTGTCTAACTAACATATTTGGCATCATGCAAGGGCATTCATCTATCCAAATAAAGTTATGCACAATAAGAAATCATTTTGGAATGTGTTCTATTTTATCTCCTTAGATTAACACAATGATTTGGGCTTACCTTTAAAAAAATTATCAGAGAGAGATTTCAGAGCTGAGTTTATTAGCCTGAAGGGAGGTGCTCAAGAGAATTTCATATTCTGCTGTGTGTTCACTGCCTTGCGCTGGGCAGGCACCTTGCATTGCATCAGGGCTGTCTGTGCCCTGGGACAGAAGCATTGTCCTCTGCTGTGCCACCCTCTGCAGTTACACATGGTGTCTATCACCAGCAGACCAGCAAGTACTGGGAGTGCATGCATTCTTTGTAGCTGAAGTATTGTGATTTCTGAGGTTTCCATACTGATAAGGAAAGATATCAAATACAGCCCAAATAAAAGATATTTTGTCTAGTGAGAATAAGATTGGACCCTTTTCATACAGCTGTAGTCATTCAGTAGAGGGTATTTCCAGCTGAGAAAAGGTAAAGAGTCATCTACCATATGGTATGTCAGGTTAAAGTAAGTACAATCTTATCAACCTTCCAGCGTTGTTAGGATCAGAGCATAATTCATCTATATATCCTCATATACAGACCTTACTGTCTTTTATTTAAATAAGCCTTCTCTCAGTCTTCATTCTCTTTGCATTGTGTTTTAAACAGGAAAACCACTTTAGGCCCCCTCACTGCTTTAGTATTTCTGTGGGAGGCAGTGATTCGACTTTATTTTTTAAATTACTTAAGAGTAAGACCTGTAAGTAAGCTGCTTTCAAATCTGTGTTTTTCTCTCATTGAAATCATAAGAATGTCACCCAGACAACTGGCTGGCAAAGCTGGTCCTTCTGCTGAATCTGACAACATTTCCTGTACATAACCTGTATAGAAATATGATTTATAATACCATGAACAACTTTGAATACTTCTTTTCATTGCTGGTAATTCCTGGGTTTTCATCAACAGGAGAGATGATATCCATTTGCATCTAATATTAATTCAAATTCACAGTCACAGATGCGAGACAGCTGAAAGTTTCAGAATAGAGAGTTTGCACAAAAGCAGTATTTTCAACACTCATTAATGCTGACTTATGGGGAGGGGAAGAATGAATCTCTTGCATTTTAGTTACTGCACACAGGAGGTAACACTAAATAGTCTTAAATATATCCCCAAATCATAAAATCAAAAAGCAAAATAGGTTAGCCTTTTCCTGACAGGTTCTCTCTGAGCCATTGTGGGTACCCATGCTATACTTCCAAAGTTATTCCCATAATGATGAGAGCTAGATTTTTTTTTTTTTTGAGTGGCAATTTCTGTGTAGCTGCCTAACTTCTGGGACCTGCAGCTCAAAAAGCTGTTGAAAATAATTGTTGATAAAGTAATGAGAAGTAGCAATACAGCAAAGGACAAAAAACCCCAAGATCCTCCCTAACAGCTTCAGGCCCTTCTGAGCTGTGATCAGTTCTTGCCCTTCACTGGGCTGACAAACACCCCTTTTGAGTTGCCTGGCCATGCCCTGTGCCCTTATTTTACAACAAGAGGTACACTCATCACCAAGTGTATGTTTCATGTGAAACCACAGGAGATGGTGGTTTCAGCTATTTTAAGCCTAAAAGTGGGCAGTATTTTACAGCTGGTTTGATTTCAAGAGAACCACAGCAGGTAAAAAAAAACTTTTTAACCTTCAGGGCTGTACCTAAAATTTCATAAGCCACATGAAGAGCACCAAATTCATGAATAATGATAATAATAGTTCTCACGTTTTTGGCAGCTAATTTGTGATTTATTAGTACTCAAGTTGGGAATTACTGACTTTGGCAAAACAAAGAGTTGTTAATACAGTCAAGGCTACATTTCACATCTTTTATTTGGCATTCTCCCATAGGCTGCAAGCAAATCAAAGGGCAAATTTGGAAGCAAAAGGAAGGCACTGACTCACTAGTTAACTGAAACTTGTTTCGAATTTAGCAACTTCGTTCTGGGGCCCTCTAGCCAGAAATTTCCCTTAACTCAAAGCCGGAGGGGGCTTTAGAAGGCTGTAGGCTTTGTTGCCAGGAGTTTGCACAGACTCTTCTCCGTGAATTGGTGCCTTCAGAGCTCGGATGGACGTTTGGAGCCCAAGGTGAGCCCCTACCTCTGCACAGGTTTAACAAACCTGATCAAAACCTTCCTGTTTTCTTTAATTCTGCAGTGGAAGGCTAAGGAAAGGGGACGAGGACAAGGGCGGTGCAGCAGAAAGGAAGATCGTTCCAGGAGATGGCCCGCAGTGCTCAGTCCCAGCGCGGCAGAGCTCGGCCGGCCGGGCGAGCCCCGGCTGACGGCGGCCCGTGCTCCAGCCGGAGCCTTGGCTCCCGCCGCGCCAGCAAAGCGCAGCCACGGGAGCCGGGGAGGCGGGACAGCACACCGACCCAGCCCATCCAGCAGCTCCCGTGCTTTGCCCGCGAGCCCCGGGTGCTCCGGGACTGCGCCAGGACAGGCACGGCGGGAGCCCCGCCCCGGCAGAGCGGAGCAGGGCAGGGCAGGGCAGGGCAGGCTGTGACTCTCAGGGGCTGGCTGAGAGCATCGGGAGTGACCGTCGGAGGGAAGGCGCCGGCTGGCCCTGGGAGCGAGGCACAAAGAAACTTTGGAGACCTTCAGTATTATGTAAGGGTGAGTGATTCCAACTCTTCTGTAAGAGGAAGGAGGATGCTGTGGGTGGATTTTCATGTTCTGAAGAGTGTAATGTTAATTTCACTTATTTTCACCAATGCAATCCGAGAAGTGTTGCTCTCATAGAAAACCTGTACTAATTTGCTAAGAATGATTTGCAAGTTGCTGTTATGAGGAATGAGTTGAGATAGGATGAGAAAAAAATTGTTTCTGCTAAGCTGCAGCAGTGTCCCAGGTGCTCAGCAGTGCCTGGGTGCTCAGGTGTGCTCCTTGTCACCCAGAGCATGGTAGGTACAGGTGAGGAAAGAGGGTGTCAGTAAAGGCAGGTGGTAGGACTCCTGCCCTACTGGTTTTATGGAGCAATTTGTCTGTGGCAGAGTTTGATGCAGTTCTGCTTGTTGAATAAAGAGGTGCTGTTGGTCTCGATTGGATGCTTTTGCTCCAAGTCCATTTGGGACTGGTGTAAAGGCCAGTACAACACTTGTTTAGTAGTCATAAGTAGCCAGCTTCTAGGTGTAATGTATGTACTCTGGGTTTGGGGGGAGTGGGGAGAAGAGGCTTTCGGGTCTTCTGAGACCACTTTTAGATTAACATAAGCTGCTGCTGGAGAAAAATATTTTAGGTCCTGCCTGCTGCCTTCAGCTACATGAACTTCTTTGTAGGTCTTACAGAATGAGATAGGTTCCCATTTGCATTCCACTTCTGAGGATGACTCTCCAAAGTACAATATTAAGGTGTAAAAAGTGTGGGTTTGTGTATGCAAGTGGCTTCCTCTTGGTGGTGGGAACTGAGGCCTGACTGGGTAAGTGTTTAAACCTGAGATGCCACTGATCATAGCCTGGTCTGGACTCGGGCTCCTTCAAAGAGCTTCACACCTTAAATCCTAGTGCTCTCTGTCATCTTCCATTTTCTTTCCCAAGATCCATTTAACCTAAATTACAGCAAGGTTTTCGAATTATCCTTTTGCCTGTGCTCAGTTGTATAAGGGCTGGCTTTGACATGTGTTGCATGTTTAAAAGCGAGATACTACCTTTCTGCAGAAATGCACTATGTCTGCATAAACACCTGTGTTCTTGGCTTTTCTCTAAAAAACAAGGTGCCTGTAGTGCTGTGGTTAGGGTAATTAACTCTGCACTGCTGGGATTCCGTACTTGTTTGAAGCATGCTTAGCAGTTCATGGACTCAAATCCTTTAAAGTGACTTGAAATACCCAACTTTGGATGTGTGTTATTGAAATGGGGATTTGGCTTCTTAAAAGCCATGATATCCTGAGATATCTGCACAGAGAATTTTAAAATCCTGCCTTGATGCTTTTGTCCAGGGACCTTACCATGTAGATGGATCAGACTGTAGCACTGAGGGTAACTTTCACTGAAACCAGTGAAAATCATTCTGTTAACCCCAGTGGTAACTAGCTTACCTCTTCTGGCTTGTAGAGCACTTGAGAGGATTACCACTGTAGAGACCAATGGCGCAGTGTAGCTGTAAAAGTCTCATTTCAGACACAAAACTTTTTGCACACTGGGCACCACCTTAGACAAAAGTGGTTTGGTGTTTCCCATGGTGCTGTTCTGTTGCAGCAAAGGTGGAGTTTATTGCGGCAAAGGAGTATTTGTTTGTTTGGAGGATTTTTTTAGTACCTCAGTTAGGGAAGCAAGAAAATAGGTCCTTGTTTGTTTTCTTATGTAGCCTTGAAATCACACTAAAGAAGTTCAATTTTCATTAAGATATCTCCCCCCTACATTGGTGGGTTTTTTTGTTTGTTTTTTGCATTCTGCCCCTGAAAGTTTCACTGCTGTCTGAAACTCCTCATATCCACATGGGTTAACCTTATTGGAGAAAAAACATGAGAGTGTGACTTTTTTCACCATCTTAGTGAAATTAATGAAATGGGACTTCATTGAAGTTGGTCACTAGCATGAACAAAGATGTGAATACTTTAGGGAGCGAGATAGAGGAAAAAAAAATGAGGTGCATCTCTGAGATGATGAGGGTGATTCTGGTTGAACGAACAAAATTCACTGGACTCCAGTTTCTCTGACTGGTGAACCTGTCTGTGGGCTTTGCCACCTGCAGGGCAAGAGCAGATGAGTCTCACAGGTGTTAAGTGTGATAGTGTGCAGCCAGACTAAGGGCCTTATCAGGAGGTTCGTAGACATTAATCAGGATCTTGTTACTTAAATAATTTGAAGTAGTGCCATGCTCACAGCTGTTCCTCCATCCCTAGTTTGATAAGCACTTCTCCAGTGCTCCTGAGGGCAGCCTGTGTCTGTCCCCAGTGCACTGCTGCTCTGCATGGCTCCAGCACAAGCACCACTGCCCCTGGTGCCCAGAGCTCTGGGTGCTGCTTCCTGCATGTCAGCTGGTGGCTCTGCCTTCAACACTGGTGTAAGTAGAGGTGAATGGCTTATACAACTTGGGTTATTTCCAACCAGGAAATAATACTTTTGTCTTCTGAGTGTAATCACCCAAAATGTGGTGTCTCCCCAGGGCCTGGAGACTACCATCAGTCAGTTGGTGCTTTGGCTGGAAGTATCAGTATTAAAAGGAGGGGTCTAAAGCTTTGGAGGTGTTTGAAGTGGTGGAAATTAGTGGAAAGGTTTGCATCTTTCTAGAAGCCAGTCTGTTCACTGGCAAGCAAGAAGATACTGGACTGTATTTGGGGGCTGACATTATGGCTTTGAAGAAAAGTAGAGAAGGCTCTGGTCTGGTGTAGTTTTCTCTCCCTGGTTGTTTAGGTAGTCAAGGCTGTGCTCAGAAGGAAAAATGGACAGTAGGGCTGGCATAGAGCTAGCTCCTAGTGACTTAAAACCAACCAAACAAAAAAAGCCTTAGAGAACCTTTGTCTTTGAGGGGAAATGTTACATAAATTGCAAATTTTTAACTAATTGTTTTTGCTCTGCTGGGTTCGATCAGGCAGAATCTGTGTGATTGTATCTCACCATGACGTTGCTGCCAGTGAACTTGGAAGCAGAGTGAGTTGGCTTCTATAAAATGGATGGTGTGTTTAAAGATGAGCAGTGTTTATGAGGAGTTTTTTTTTGAACTAAATCCATGTGTGGAGCATTGTTCCTTATTTTACAGCATCTGTAGAAGGGAAATATCCCCCTCCCCTTTGCAACTTGCAACAGGCCAACTTGTAACTCTTGACTTATACCCAAGATTTTTGGATGGATGATGGTATTTAAACATCAAGCTTCTTAGATACATGCAGTAAAATGTGGCAGAGAACAGGTGTAACAGCAACACTCTCTGTGAATCATCCCTAGTCTGAGACTGCCCTCTCTTGGAGGCCATCAGTTGCTTTGACATCCTCTTTTTTTTT